>CM045914.1:11164430-11312869 GCA_025169955.1 Salix arbutifolia
TTTTTGGGGACTCATTGGTAGATAATGGAAACAACAATAGGTTGATTACACTTGCTAGGGCCAATTACAGGCCTTATGGCATTGATTTTCCGCAGGGTTCCACTGGTCGATTTACCAATGGTCGAACATATGTTGATGCCTTGGGTAGATTTCTTTTTCATATGCACTTGGAATTTTATCAAAAAAAACCATGGGGGTCGCTATATATCATGCGCCCACATCATGAAAATCTATCTATCTGTCTGTCTATCTATCTATCTATCTAACTTAACTATATTGCATATATTTTTTCAGCTCAACTTTTTGGGTTTCCATATTACATCCCACCCTACGCGAGAACCAGGGGTCCAGCACTATTAAGGGGAGTGAATTATGCATCTGGAGCAGCTGGCATCAGAGATGAAACTGGAAACAATCTGGTACTCGGCCTCGTTCTTACCAGTAATCTCTTGATCATGCATGTATATGCAAGATAGAGCATAATTTGACGATATGATTGGTAAATAGATTGAATAAAAAGAGTCGATCGAGTAACCTTAATTATATGTTTTGATAGGGGGATCACACCTCAATGAACCAACAAGTAGCCAACTTCGGCATGACAGTGGAGGAAATGAGGAGATTTTTCAGAGGAGATAGCAATTCACTCACTAGTTATTTAAGCAAATGCATCTTCTATTCTGGGATGGGAAGTAATGATTATCTCAACAACTATTTCATGTCCGACTTCTATTCAAGTAGCCATGATTACACTCCAAATGCTTTTGCTTCTGTACTTCTTCAGGATTACACTCGTCAGTTGACCGTAAGTAGATAGAGTTTCAAACTTTTTTTTGAAATAATTTTCACCGAGAGAATTAATATTGAACATGTTCGTCATCGAATCGCAGCAACTATATGCCTTGGGAGCTCGGAAGGTGATTGTAACGGCAATTGGCCAAATTGGCTGCATTCCGTATCAGCTCGCCAGGTATAATGGTAACAACAGCCGCTGCAATGAAAAAATCAACAGCGCTATTTCTGTATTCAACTCAGGACTCCTCAAGCTAGTTCAAAACTTCAATAATGGCATATTGCCAGGAGCCAAGTTTGTTTACCTCGATTCGTATAAAAGTTCTAATGATCTGTCTCTCAATGGAACCTCCTTAGGTAATTGTTACTTCCACATTAATCTCTCATTGAAGCCTCAAAATCCTGCTCGATTATCCTACACGCATGCATGTTTTGAATTGTGAAATGATATGCAGGATTTGAAGTAATAGACAAGGGATGCTGTGGAGTGGGGAAGAACAACGGGCAGATTACATGCCTTCCTCTTCAACAAACATGCCAGGATCGCAGTAAATACTTATACTGGGATGCCTTTCACCCGACAGAAATGGCAAACATCGTACTTGCTAAATTAACATATAATTCACAAACTTACACTTATCCGATGAGTATTCAACAATTGACAACGCTGTGAGAGACGGATCAAATTCAACTCTTTATGCCTGTCTTCTTGTAATAGTACTACATATGTTTGGCTGGTTCTTAGCATTTCGTTCTAAGTTATCGAGTTAATGTTAATGTGTTCAATTATGATGGTGTGATTGTTACTGTGTGGAGTTAAGATGTTGTAATTGTTCCCTTGTTTCTGAAAACCAATTCAGTGCTACTACCTTCCATTCCTTTCGTAATAAATTTAGTGAGATTGAAAATTCTCTACTATTTCATTATCAGCGGTCACCACTAATATAGCAACAGAAAAAAGTTTTCAGGAATCCAAGGCAAATATCCTTACTTTCAAGGCTGATTTCCTTAAAACAAAATCTCCCAACATCGTCCCTAGGAATTGCCAAAACCAATGCGGATCTAGAAGATCAAGCCGATTTGTAGCGGAGAAATGTTTTTCTATGTGCATTGAAAAACAACAAGAAAAACAGCAAGGCCGCTTATTTTGATTCTAAATATAAAATAAACTACGACTCTCATAGATCAGTAATGTGATAAAAATTATGAATATGGCATGGATGAAACAAGGGTTCCTGTTTATTGGATTCCATTTCAAGATTGGCAAGCTTCTCTATGTTCATAGGATAGACCATTCTCAAGTGATCCCCATTGAAGGCCTTACTTCCCATTAAAACATTCACAGCTTCTGTTGGGTGGAAGACATGTAATTTGACCTCTATTTCTCCCAAAGCTGCAGCATCCACAGTTTTAAACACTAAATCCTAACAAAGAAATATCAGTAATGTTCTCTTGAAAAATAACTATTCAAGATGCAAAACACACTATGTATTAAAACTTAGAGGCACAAAATCCGTACGCTGGGGAGTTGGTGAGGATTTCTCGGAACATATGAGCAACATCAATAAAAATGAATTTTGCACCTGGCAACTGATTGACATTGAAGCTGTTTGAGCATAGCCTTCACATTTTCATTGAAAGGCTGAGCTAGCTGGTTAACTAAATCAGAGCAGATTCCTGCAGGGCTCTGGGCCAAGATCGATGCTAGGAATACATCCCATCACTCCTAATAACAAATTTATGTGCTCCGCACTTGAGGTATTGGCATAGCAGTTGAAGGGACTTGTTCTCTTTCTCTGTGTCAAGGTGTCAAGGTTCGAGTCTCTTTGTACATGCCTATAATCTCATAGTGTTTTACGTACTTACTGGGCTTGCAGGGTATTCAGTAGGTTCAAGATTAGTTGCGGTGCGCACAAGTTAGCCCGGACACTCTGGTTATAAAAAAAGAAAAAAAAATTACGTGCTCCAAGATTGTAAAATGTAGTTTGTTGTAGGCTATATTCTTGAATCAAGAGATCTGCAAATTGTCTGCCATTATACTGATTCCGTGTTGGATAGTTAGGCATTAGATAGCTGTTAAGGTACTCATTGCTGCTCATCCCTACAAAAAATAAGCTCCGTCCAACTTGCCTAGCTACATCATCTGCTCCAAGAGTATCTGTAATCTGATCGAGAGTATTCTGAAACTTCCTTATCTGTTCATTAAATGGTACGCGACCAACCTGATCAAAACAACAATACATCCAAAAAAAGTAGCCCATGCTATATCAAGACAGCCATGCGAGTTTAATTTGGTCATGTGAGTTGGCCAACCAAACATCTGCTTGATTATATTTTATTCCTGTGAATACGGAAGGGTTATTTAATGCCGGCCACAGACACTGCAAATTGCTTGATTCGCAGGCAATGTAGAGTTATATTGCATTTAATACAGAACCTGTAAGTACACAAGAAGGTGCCAGAATAACTCGATCAATGGTCCGAGTTTAATGAACCCCAAAACTGTGAAGAAACTCATGTTTGAAATCACAAATTTCTATCAAATGACCCCGGCCCTCGAAAAATGATTCAACAACCATGCTTGCATATCTTAAGGCTCCATTAATTAATGTGTGATGATGCATTCTACTTAATTTGCGTATATATGAATGGATATGCTTACAAAATTTCTGCCTGTGACATCAAGGATTCCGGCAGCTGCAGAAGCATAGTTATTGTTGTGAAAGATATGAATGTAAAGAACGGAAATAAAAAACTTGAGGAGTTCTTGTGCATTGTCTTTAAGGATATTTTTCTAATAGTAGGTTTTTTTTTCCAGGATTCAATAAGTTTTCCCTCAACAGAAAAGGATAGCACATAAACAACTTGGAAAGAAAAAAAGCAGCAAAAAAGCAGAAGAAAAAAGTATTTCGGTGAAATTAAAATGACTGTTAGAATAATTTAAAATATAGTTGTTGTAAAATTAAATCATGGTGATAGTAATAACTGGAAAAATATTTTAAAATTTGTAACTGTTACAAATATTATGATTTCAGGTTAAGAGTTATCAAACTTGCCTCGTGCGTAGGGAAGGCGAATCAGAAGATTTCTTCTTACTCAACTTATCCTCATATGTGCAAGCTCATTATACTTTCTTTATTAATTACTATTTTATCTCAAATTTTATTATATAAACACTTGATAATAATCTTATTTTTTCAATATATGATACGAAATCCTATATATACTCTTTACACTCACAAAATTAGTTATATTTTATCAAAATATGAGATAAACTTGTAAAAAACCTTTTAAAACTTTTACGATGCCATGAAGCACTTGATCTCGTGATGCATCCGAGCAAGCAGGAATCAGAGGAAGTCGTGATGCCTTGAATTAACACTCACAAATGCGTGCGCGTAGCCAACTTCATAGATTACGCTGCATTGCACTATTTGTAATTATTATTTGAAGAATGAAAAAATGACTTTTCCTTTGAAGAAACCGAATAAAAAAGAAAATGAAACATGCAGTCATATGTTTTCTCCATCGTCATGATTACACTCTGGTATGTTCATGGCACCCAAATACATGCAGGAAGCATTTTCACACTTGCGACATCTTGGTTCCTTCCTTTTCCCTTCAGAAAAAAAAGAAACTTCGAAGAAAAATCATTAAAATTTATTGATTCAAGTATCACCAACCCTCCGCAGCACTCCCACATATAAAAGAAAAACCCCTCCTTTTTTCTTCTTCTTCTCTTGCAGCACTCACCGCCACACTGCCTGCAGCTGCAGCCACCACCACCAAACTGCTTGCAGCTACAGCGCCGTCACCGCCAGCCCTTTTCTTTGGCAGCTGCGTCCCTCCTCCGCTCCCTGTTTTCCCGTCTGCCTCCAGCTTCAACCCTCGTCTCCCTCGCTTCATCTTCTGTTCTCCTCCCATTATTGCCCCCGGCCACAACTCTTTCTTCTCTTCTCTTGTTGGCTGCTTGTCTCCACTCCAGTTCCTCTTCCTCTCCTGTCAGCCCCACCACTGCCAACGACCAAGGCAACATAGCCACCTGCCGAATAGAAGAGAAAAACAGAAACTAAAATTGCAGATCTGAAGGAAGGGAAGAGGGAACCGAAACATTACTTGCTTGTGTTGTGTTTGTTGTTCTTTTTCAAGTCGCCATTGATGTACACCATGGTAGAAAAAAGGAATTAGGGTTCTATTAGTTTTGGATTTGATAAACATAAAATTGCTCTAATTAATTTTTCAATTTGGTCATTCTATGTTTATTAATTACTCTGATTGATCTAAAACTTTCAATTTTATATATTTTTGCCCCACATCAATGGCAGCCCCAAATTTACACGCAATTTTCCACTTCGTTCTTGATCTTGGATTTATTCAATTTCACTTTCAATTGACCCTCGAACTCTTAATTTATTTCAATTTCACCCCTGACTTAGGCCAATTGAGTCGTTATTGTTCAGCTCTTTTTACAAAATGGGTTGTGGCTTCATAATTCTTCAATTTAGTCCCTTAAACTTTGAATTTCTTCAATTTTGCTTCTAATTACAACTAATTAACTTTGAAAAAAATTAAATTTGATCTCTAAGAATTTCAATCCTTTTAACTAAGCTTAAATTAGACTTCCTAACTTAATGCTTAACTAATTAAGTTAATAAAAATTAAATTGACCTATTTGAAGTTTAATTAAGTCCTTACACTTAATTAAATTCTTCCATTAGACCCAAATTAATTCTTAAATATAATTAATATTTTAATATGATAGTGATTAAATCAAATTGACCTATGAAAAATCTAATTATGCTCTTGCACTTAATTTTTATGCAGATTTGTCTGACAATTATTTATTTTGACCATGAGTCTGTATTTTTTTATATTATTAGGCATAATAAAGGTACGATCAAGTTCTTGAAATTTTTTCCTTGATTTTTCCACCATGCCTTTCCCTTTTTTATTTTTTTTATTTTGAGTAAATGCTTATGAGAGTACTCACAACCCCTTTTCCATACCGCATGTCAAGGAGGCTGAAATGTTGTCGTAAACTTTCAATTTGTTCAGTTATACCTAATAAATTTTGAACTTTCAATTTCTTTCAAATTGGGCCTTGCCTTGATCGATTTGGGTTTTAAAAGAGTTTAACATTACATATATTTTACAGATTGATCCTCGGTCATGAAAAACTTCAATTTTAACCCTCCAACAACCATTAAACTTTTAAACTCTTTCAATTGAACACCTGATTATATCAATATGATTTCTGAAGTCTTCAATTGAGTCTCTATTATTCTAATCTATATGAATTTGCCTATATTAAGTCGTAAAACATGATTTTTATTATCAATTAAGTTCTTGATTTGAACCCTTAAAACATGTTAGCAGTTTAATGAAGTCTTTAAAGTAAATTAATTCCTTCAATTTTGACAAAATTGACTTTTAAAGTTAATTTATGTCAATTATCTCCTCAATTGAGTCAAATTAATCTATTAAAAGTTTAATTTAGTCATTCAACTTTATTATTTTTTCTGATTTTAGTAAAATTGGATTTCAATCTTGTCTTTTGTCTCAAATCTGTTCTTTGTTTATCCTATGTTGTTAGAATACCCTAATCTGGTCATCTTTTGAATATATAGATCTTCTACGGTTTAAGGCTTGTCTCCAATATTGTCAAAATTTAGCTATGACGTGTATAAAATTATAAATACAACAACTCTATAATATTTATGCAAGAGTTTATACATAATAAATATATTGTATGTGGACAATAAATTGTATTTGATTAATTTGTAATAAGAAGGAGAAAGTAATATCCAAACCAAGGTTGTTAATTCTGTTTTGGTTGGTGCTTCGTTTTTTCAATTGGAATGGAATATTTTGGTTTCATAGCGTTTCGGCGCGCCGTTTCGGAGTTGTATTGTTTATTTATATATATAATTAAATATATTAATTCAATTTTTTTTTATTTCAAATCCAAAAATATAATTTTTCTGATTGCTCTAAAATTTTAACATTCCAACTTGCGCCGTTTTGGAATTGTGCAATTTAATCTAAAAAAAGACACAATAAAATAATTTTTTTGAACAAAATTATGAACATGTATAATATTATAAGAATATCATCATCAATCTCACAAGGTCACTATATTCTCTGATTGCTCTGAAATTTTAACATAATATATATAAATATGTCAAGAGACTCCTCGTAAAATTTCATCTCAATCTAACAGTCGGATTAAGAGATATGACAGATAATGTAAAATTATTTATTATTTTAAAAAATAGTATTTGGACGAAACAGAACGGGCGAAACGAAACCAAAATGTTCTAGCTGAAATTTGGGCAGAATTCTGAAATGGGCCAAAATTTTAAACGAGGTAAAAAAATGCATCGTTATCTTGTTGTTTTAATTGGTATGAAACATTTCGGCCGTTTTAACTGAAACAAAATGAAATTAACAACATCGATCCAAACACAATGATCAATAGAGAACCATATTATTATATTAATCTTGAAATTACAAAAACATTAATAATGTAAAACACGGTTCTGATAAACAACTTACCGTACAATTGATAATAAATACTTAAATATCACTTGTGCTATAAATCATCATTTGTTCCTAATATTGAAATATTTTATTTTCTATAGTTAATGGGTATGGAATATTAGTGGTTATTGGTTCTAAGTTAGTAATTACAATGTTCTCCTTTACCTGCAAAAAGAAACACTTTTCATTTTTAGATAACATAGTTCAAAAACAAATTTGATAAAAATATTTAATAATCATTCACCAACCTTATCTTGAAGATATTGATTTGCAGCCTTCAATATTCCTTCCTATAAAATTAAATTCACATATAAAAATCTCAAAAAACTAAATAGAATATGAAAATTAATGAATTGGCATAAAATTTATCCTAAAATGGTTGGTTTTGAGTAAGATTGTATTATATATCATCGAGTAATATTTGAATTAAGTAAAGGAGTACAAAATTGAAATTAGACCCATGGCTAATCAAGAACAATGATATTCTCTTTCCATTTAAGGTAAGAAGTCATTGGTAAAATTTAAATTGTGATGTAATTGATGGGTACTAATAAATATTTTAAGTAAGGGTAGCCATAACTCTACTAGCCTCTTTGAAATCTTAATCCATGTCCGGGGAAAAAAAATGTTTGGTAATATGTTGTTAATAAAAAGCTTATTAACAATATGTTTACAAGGCTAAATAGAAAACTAACCTTTAAATAATAATAGCTTTTGATTCAAGTGTTTGTTTTAGGTCAATATGCTGTTGAAAAAAAGCTTATTTGGAGCTCTAGAACGTAAGATCGTTTGTAAGATTTGCAAACAAGCCCTTTTAAAATCAAAATCTAATTCCATGGTATATTTTTAAGTATTTTTATTGTTAAAGGACCATATATTGCCAACTTTTAGGATTTTCCACATTTGTCTTACTTTGTTTCTATTTTTTGTACATGTTAATTACATATGTTATGAGTAATTTTCACAAAAATAGGGATCTATGTAAGAGTAAATCTTTTAGTAACTAGGGCAACCTTGAAGCTAGATTTTGTGTACCAATATGATATTCTTCTTCTCACAACTAGAGATAGTGATTTGACCTCATATTTTAGGGGGTGGGGGTTATATACAAGGAGGACAAATTAAACTATTTATAAAATTAAAAAAACAAAAACTTGACACAAAATGCTCAAATTCTATTTTTATATCAAATATATAAGAACTTGGTGATATGTTAATTAGAAAATAGATGATTAAGCACTAACCTTATTCCTCAACAGCTGAATCTCCTTCAACATGATGTCCATCTGTGTGCCACTAAACTTATGAGAAATATAATTATTAAAATCTCAAAGAATAATAAATATGGCTTTAAAGTATTTTGACACCTTGATTGAACGAATTTGATCGATCCAAATTTCAAGATGTTTTTCAATCTCGATCAACTCATCTAAGCTCATTTCTGCAGCATTCCCTCCAAACATGTACCTGTAATCAAGCATGTTATATCTCCTTGATACAAATCTTCTTGCATGCCTTTTATTTTTTAACATAAGATTTCATATTTTGTAGCATAATAAATAAATAAAATTGTTGAAAATTTTGTAATTTATAGATACTAAATTTTGAAAATAAAAACTACATATTAAATTAGCAGTTACTCTAATATATATACACACATAATTTTATTTACTTAAAGTTCATTATATATGAAGGTTAAATTATTATCAGAATAAATTATTTTCATCAAAAAACTGTAAGGACAACTGCACTGGGAAATATGACATTTTTTCTATAAAACAAAATTCCTCTAGCTAAGAACCACTTTTTTTTTTATCTGTGTTTGTGTATAAATATTTATTTTTTAATAATAGCATGGTTTTCTTAACAAATATTTACCATGGTATATAAAATAAGTTCAAATTAAAAAAAAAATGATTTGATCATTTTTCTGCTACATGTGAAAAAACTTGATTTGAGAAATTATAAATATAGTAATAGTTTTTATATGATTTTTTTGTGTAGATGTAAGAAAAATTAATATATATGTATAATATTTTAATATATTTTCAATTTAAAAGTATTTTACACCATAATATCAAGCACAAAACATTATATATGCTTTTAATGTAGGTAATTAATGTTAAGTACAAGTCATATCAACAATCCATTAGAGAAGCAAAATTATAAATATAAATGCTACAAACCTCAGTCCCTTCTGCAACACTTCAATCTCTTGCTTCAACTTGATGATCTCCTCTTTTGCATCCTGATCATAGATTATTTCCCATTAATGAAAACATATTTAGAAAGAGAAATAGAGTTAGCGTACGAGTCGTTAAATAAGGGCGTTCTATTTCTTCTCTAATGACTGCTTCATCGAGAACTTTCAGAATATTAGAAAAACCTTATGTTTGCTCAAAAAGAAGAAGAAATGCTCTTAATTTGAAAAAAAAATCAAGAATATTTTAGCTATAATAGAGAATTTTTGTAACAGATACCATGAACGATTGTTTTTAATCACTATATTCATTAACACCGTAACACCAAATTCATTAAATGAGTAACTATTATGAATTATATTTAAAACCATGTTCCAATTAGCTGATGAATCTATTAAATCCATTGACCATTACTCCTATATGTCAGAGAATATTATAAATAATATCCAGGGATCTCATTTATGAGCTTAAGTTTTCAGGTGAGATGGTTCCTTGATATGATATTAGAACTTGTTGACACAATGACCACGAGTTTGAATCTCACCATCCTCATTCTATTTGATAAAAATTAAGCACAAGATAATGTGAATATATATGCAAGTTTTAAGTCTAGAGAACTTTCACTTAAGAGGAGGTGTAGAGAATAATATAAATCATATTCAAGGATCTTATTTATGAGCTTAAACTTTTAGATAAGATAAGTTTTTTACGCTACATTATCCCATACTGTTCTTTTCGATACATGCATACAAGCCCTTTCTGCTCACTAATATGTTTTGGAGTTTGCCATAAAGTCTGATATTAATGGATTGTTTTCATCTAATCAAATAAAGCCAGGAATCAAAACCGAGACAAGGATCTAATTAACTCAACTCGAGCAAGATCTTAACGAGCTTGGCCTAATCAACGATGTCGCAATTGCAAATTTGGCTTATAAAAAAAGAGGTTAGAAAATGCAAATCAAACTGTTTGGCCCACGATCAAGCATAAATTAAGAATTGGAATATCTTTATCACCGACATTGCGCATAAATATTTACATGGGTATATTTTTTATGGCCATTAGAACCAGCATCTGATCATGTGGAAGCTTTTAATTTGATGCGTATATAAGAATACGAAGATTATGTTTGTCTGTTTGTCATCTACTTTTGCATGCATGTTCTCAATCTAGTTATTTAGCTGTGTAATTAAGAGAGATTACCGTATCAGGCTGGGTCTCAATGGCAGCTGGTTCAGGTTGAGCCCCTCGGCTGCACTTCATGTACCTCTCTATAAGCCCTTGCATGGTTCTTGAACAATAAAAAACAGAAAAGGTTTCATTTTCCCAACTCAGGGACAATTAACAATACTCTCTAGAGATGTGTAAAAACTTTAAGAAATGCTTATGAAGAGTTGATTAGATTTCATCTAACGCGTCAACCATGAGGGTTCGTTTGTGTAAGCAAATATATACAAGTATGCACGTGAGGTCTTAGCCTAGCGGGGAGAAGGGACTTGATTCTTTTTTCTGCGTCCAGGTTTGAGCTTCTGTGTGCATGTCTATTATCCCTGCGATACCTTACCTGTTCACTAGGCTTGTAGAGTGTTCAGTGGATCCAGAGATTATTTATGGTGCGTGTAAACTGGTCCAGACACCCGGTTATCAAAAATATATATAATATACAAGTGCGTGACGACACATGTTTATGCATGCAATATTGTTTATGAATGGAAAGGAGGGGAGAGACCCTTTGGTGGCGAGTTCATAGAGCTTTCCATGGGCGGAGAAAATGAAAACTCCAATTTCAGCATCGCACAGCACAGAGAGCTCCTTAGCCTTCTTAAGGAGCCCAGATCGGCGCTTGCAGAAGGTGACCTGCCTGTGCACCGAGTTCTCAATACGTTTCATCTGAACCTTCCCGCGAGCCATTCTTTTCTGATTTCTTTTTTGAAGAAATTAAAACGAAATGAGTGGAAAGGTTTTTGAAAGCTTCCCGACAGACAACCTTCCACTAGTTTGGACTAGCTTCGAGGTTGCTGCAATCGATCCTCGCTTGTTTCAACGAGTTGTCGTCTTACAATTGCTTCTCTAGTATGGCCGCTTCAAAACTTATATAGTCTGGAAAGGGAATGGGAATCCATGTCGTGCAGCGCCTTTATTCTTCACTGATGAATTATCTATTAATCTATCTCTTCAGTCTATATCTATATATTTCTTAGTTGTTGCGTGTATACTTTGTTAATATAAAATATTCATGAAATTTAATCTGATAGTTTGAATTTTAAAATTGATCAAATGATTCTACATGATATTAGCAATGAACTTAAATAATAGTAGATGTAAGACTAATTTAAAGTCTTAAGAAATTATTATAAAATCGTATCTATCAAGTTAAGTTGTTCTTAGATCGATAGGATGATCGGCTGGCAGCATGAGCCATAAGGCATTCCCAACTCCTGTATAATTTGCTCCTAACTCCGGTCCATAAGAGTCGGTGCACTACATGAGGCATGGCCAAAACACAGATAAAATATATGTTCGGGATTGTGGTTGTGATTGTTTTTTAAAGTGCTTTTTGTTCAGAAAAATATTTTTTTATTTTTTAAAATTATTTTTAATATCAGCATATAAAAATGATCTAAAAACACTAAAAAAAATAATTTAAAATAAAAAATAAAAAAATATTTTTTTAAAAGCATTTTTAAAATACAGTGCCAAACAAAACAAGGTGAAGAGCTTTGATGTGGTGCAGGTCATAGTCCCAAGGGGTGAGGCGTGATGGTAAAGAGTTTGAGATCTACACAATAAATTTTGAGTTCAAATCAGAATGTGCACCTCTTCTAAAAAATTAGAATAACCGAGATTTTACTCCTTTATCTAAACCCACAAAATACACTTTACATTTTACATGGGGATGCGATTTTCTCGAACCTAAAAAATAAAAATAGTGCAGGTCATAGACTAGCTAGTGATCAGTAGGCAACGCAATTTCACATGCAACCCATTTGTATGTAATCTCTTTATGAACTACTAAGCTAGCAAGGTGCCCATGTTGCTGGTTGCTTTCCATTTCCCCACCACTTTTCCTTTTTGCCTGGCCTTTTCACCTTCTGTCATCGTAAAAAAAAAAAAAAAAAACCCTACTCTGCTTTTCAAGGCCTTTTCAATCTTCAGAAACATTACAATCCCTCTTTTTAGGACCAGAACATTAAACAAAACCCTAACCCTAGCACCACTAATTCATCTTAACTCTGGCGACAAGAATCCTGTCAAATCACTTGCACTCAATCGGAAGCCATAGAGGGACCCTCGATTTGATCTCAGTGGATGCTTTGGCACGTGGATATTCTCTTGTCGATCTTCTACGATTAACAATATTATCGTGGTATAAAGGTTAGGTTCCACATTACTTTTGATATTGTAATGTAACTCAATCTATGGATTAAATGGAAATAGGTTCTTGTCAAAAGATTTCAATTTTTAATTTGAGTGGGCAGAAATCGTCTTCAGGAGATAATTCTTGTGATTCATGCTGCTGCATGTTAAAATTATGGTGTTCACGTACGGGTATACTCCATTTGTGTTACTTCGTTTCGTTGGAAGGCTTACTTGGACTCACGGTCCAAATATCGAGTATCCTTAATTTAAGGATGATGAAAATTAACTAAAACTAGATCATACTAATGATATGACCTAATAGATATAAATTGACAAAAACTATAAGGCCCAATTCTATAAAAAAAAAACAATAACAAAATGTTAAAGGATGAAGCTAGGGAAGTATTCAAAGTTGAAAAAATAACATAAAAAAGATTTAAGCTAACATGGGCAAATTTACCTGACATGTGAACTTCGTCATGAGACTAAAATAACATCATATAGAAAAAAAATGAAAAAAAATTATGAAACTCATTTTTAACAAATCTAATGTTGAAAAATGAAATAGGAAAAAAATTAGTGTAAAAAAATATATATAAAAAAATCATTTTTAATTCAAGTTAACATTTTGAAACATGAGATCAAGATTATCACATAAAAACATTACAAAGTTGAATTCTCAACCAACTCAATATTGAAGGATTTAAAAAAGTTGATCTAAAGCAAAAACAAAATAGCAATTAAGAGAATGAAGATCAAATTTAAAATAAAAATAAAATGAAAAAAAAACGTTAAGGTATATATGTGAAAAAAAAACAATTAAAAAATCAGGATATAAAAACTCAGCCGTGCAAACACCACATGATGACCAAGGAATTCTCATCCACATAGAGGATTCCAGTCAAAGGGATGCTCAAAATCGCACCAACTAACATGGCTATCTTTCTAAATAAAGGCCGGAAACAAAGTTGATTACAGAGTTTCGAATATGATAAAATCTTCTTCAACTATAGAATGTTTTAATAAAATTAATTCAATAATTAAATCCAAAGTTGTAGATTTTTTATAACTTCAATACAATTTGAACAAGGGATTTTAGATTTAAGTATAATTAAATTTTATAACTTCAATAAAATTTAAGTATAATTAAATCAGAATCTCTCTCCTGTGCTCTATTTTTCTGTAATTTGAACAAGGGACTTCGGAGGGTACATAGTAGAAACCTAGTGAAAAAATAATGAAAAATCAGATTCTCGATACGACAGTCCACCAGCCATCCATGGGGAGAGTCTCTGGCTAGTAAAACAAGGAAATTATTTTATTTTCTTCCTGTCTTCCACTATCGACGATGCACCCTCCTTGCTTTAGAGCTGCCATTTCGGAGCACAGGCCAGCCACCAGAGAGTCGGCAGCTTCTTTGGAGGGTCAAAGCTTCAGAACAGATCCCACTACCAGCAACCTGCAACTCTAGGGCAAGGCCTTTTCAGCCTTTAACTTTCCACCCTTTTTTTTTTGTGGCTTTGAACCTTTACATGCTGGTTTATTGACTTAATGTGCTTACATGAGCATCTGGGTTAGCTAAAACCTTCTTGATTTAGATAGAAAAAGGAGTCAAAGCATAGATAGACCTATGAAGACCTTCAAGGCCTAAGCCATATAAATTTTGAGAATTTTATGTAAAAGCAAAAAAAATGGATTGAGTCCTCTACTGCCTTTTTTTTTTAAAAAAAAATACTAAGTGTAATGGCATGTTAATTTGTAAGCTAATCAAGAATAAATCCCTTTCTGGGTGTTTTAAGGACCAGCCCATTGGGGATGAACACTCTGCTATACTATAATAATGAACCTTTAGATCCCTTCTTTTTTCTTAGTTTAATTGCTCAATCTGTTATCATATAATCCCTTAATTAGTTCTTACGAGCTGATTTGCCCGCGCGTTGCGCTGGGCTTTTTTATATGTAGAAAAATAATTGATTTTTAACGTGTTGTATTTTTTAAAAAATTTTAGAAAATTATTTTTGACATTAGCACATCAAAATCATGTAGAAACAGTTTTTTTAATTTAAAATTGGAAAAAATTAAAATTTGTTCAAAAGCGATTTTCAAACGCATTACTAAACACTCATGTCATATCTCACCAGAATCATAGTTCAATCAATTTTTTTAAATAGTAATGAAAAATGAAAACCAATGTCAAAGGATTATTCGTGACACGTGTAACCTACCCCGGTTCTAAAAAATATATATATGTGAGGAAAAAATTGTGGTGCGTGTAAACTGACTCGGACACCGCGAGTATATAAAAAAAAAAGCCTGAAAAAAAGAAGAGGAAAAAACATTTTCAAATATTAATAAACAGTGAAAATTGTTAAAAAAAATTAAGTTCAGAGATTTATTGTGATGCGCATAAGCTGACTCGAACACCCCAGTTATCGAAGAAATGATTGGAAAAAAAACATGTGAAACACTTATGAA
Source organism: Salix arbutifolia (assembly GCA_025169955.1). Classification (NCBI taxonomy): domain Eukaryota; kingdom Viridiplantae; phylum Streptophyta; class Magnoliopsida; order Malpighiales; family Salicaceae; genus Salix; species Salix arbutifolia. The sequence goes on from CM045914.1 coordinate 11,179,799, forward strand.
CAATAGAAAACACTGTTCTTTACTCAAAAATCATTTTCGGTGGCAGGGGGACTCGAACTCCAGCAACCTGAGAAAAAATATTAACTCTTATTATCTATAATTAACTAAATAATTGGCGATGCGACGGGTTTTTTTTCTATATGTAGAAAATTAATTGCTTGTATATGTATTGTATTTTATTATTTCAATATTTAGTTAGTGTAATTATATTTAAGAATACTGATATGAATTTTTGTCCTTAAAAAAATCCAAAGTTATTTTCCCTCTCTCTTAATATATTTTTAGGCGATAATATTCAATAAATATCAGACATATTAGAAATAAAAATATTATACTTTGTTTTTCAAACATAAACTTAATTTTTTTGTGTGTTATAATTATTTATTTGCCATCTAAAAAGAACAATCTAATGGAAACGGGAAGTGACTTGTATATTTTTTAATTTGACTTGTAGATAATGCAGGTAAATTTGTCAACATTTTTTTTTGAGATATTGTTTTTTGCAGTAATATTATATTTAAAATATTAAAAATGAAAACATTGGAAATCCTTGTAAAGAAATAAACTTAAATAAAAGAGCAAAAAATTAATTTTTGAAGCCAAATTTTTTTTTATATAAGATTTATTAATAATATTATTATATTAAATATATTTAAGAAAACATGATATGAATTTCTGCCCTTCAAAAAATCCTAGGTCATTTTTCCTCTTTGTCAATATATTTTTAGGCGATAATATTCAATAAATATTCAAACATATAATTAGTTTTACATATTTTAATTTGACATAAATATACAAAATATAATTAATTTGACATAATTTCAATAATATATTTAATTTAAAGGATAATCTTAGGCTATTTTGTTCTCTCTCTCTATATATATTCTTAGGTGATGATATTCAATAAATATTAGAACATATAATTGGTTTAACATATTTTAATTTGATATAAATACACAAATATATAATTAAAAAGTCAAAACACTGAAAATTTATTTCAAGAAATAAACTTAAACAAAAGAGCACAAAATTTACTCTTGAAGCTAATATATATTTTTTATAAGATTTATTTATTGTATTATTATATTAAATGTATTTAAGAATACTGATATGAATTTCTGTCATTAAAAAAATCCTAGGTCATTTTTCCTCTCCCTATATATATTTTTAGGCGATAATATTCAATAAATATTTGAACATAATATTAGTTTTACATACTTTAATTTGACATAATTATACAAATATATAATTAATTTGATATACTTGCAATAATATATTTAATTTAAAAAACAGAAATGAAGTAAGCCCAAACATTGAAATCAAATAATTCAAAACAAAACCGGAAATTAAAAGAACTGGGACTGAAATTAAACTGAAATTCATAATTAACTTGCATAGAAGGATAGAATTGAAAAAACTTTTGGTACCTAAAATATTAAGGATTTATAATAAATTTGTATGGAAGGATGAAATTGAAATCAATCAAAACTTTGATACCAAAAATATATAGAATTTCAGCCCACCCCGCAAAATTAAAAGAATGAGGACCGAACTGGAACTTCAAAACGTAATCAATTTCAATTGAAGGACAAAATTGAAACAAATCAAAACCCATTTAATAGCAATAAGGGCAAGAAAAACAAATTAAAACGTTCAGGGACTGAAATGCACTTTGACAAAAAACAGCTTAGCTGACGTCATCTTGATCAGGCAGGAGAGAGAAATTGGTTGGGGAAATTCGAACGACCATTGATACTTCTACGAACACCAGAGTGAAACACGCGCCGCCCCATGTGGAAGAGCATATGCCTGAAAATCATTCTAGACACCGGTTGGGCGTTTTCCGACTATGTATGAAGCCGCACGCACCGTCCGAAAAACGCGTGAGCGTTGAAACAAATGGCGCGTCCGGCGACGCGCCTGAAGATGTCAGCGGGAAAAAAAATGGGACAATTACCTCAACGCCCCTGACACGCAGGCGTGGGTTTTGTCGTTTTCGGGGGGTGAAATCGTCGGTCCACTGTTCAATTTACTATTAAAAAAAATAAAAAAACTGGTCGGCCGAACCGGACCGGTACGGTCAATGACCGTCCAGCCCCCGAAAAAGACGGCGTTTTTTGTCTTTTTCGGGGGCTAATTTCGCACATACACTGTTGAAAATTAAAAAAGAAAAAGAAAAAGGAAGATGTACACCCGCGATTCACCGTGACGAATTGCACATGAATAGTGCGTCTGAGTGTGTGTGAACAGTAGAATTTGCACAGTGAATGTGTGTTATGTTTTAGCTGTATGTATAATATATCTAACTTTAAGTATACATTAAGTTTTTAATTTATCATTTAGGCAAGATTTTCTAAGGTGAACTTTTAAAATACTTAGGGCCTGTTTGGGACAGCTGTTGCTGTAGTTTTTCAAAGTGCTTTTCGTGCCGAAATATATTAAAATAATATTTTTATTTTATTTTTTAAAAATAATTTTTGACATCGGCACATCAAAGTGATCTAAAAACACCAAAACATATTCATTTAAAATGAAAAAAAAATTAATTTTTTTGGAAACGCAGTTTCAAAAGTTATCCCAAACAGCTTTTTAGTGATTTGGATACACCTATTTTTATTCCCACATACTTAGAAGGATTAGAGAGGCATTCAGTGGGTTGGTTCGAGATGTTTGGCCAAGCAAGCTTATGGAATTACTTCTAAGATGGTGTTAAGCTTGAAGTGAAGTTCATATAAGGATTAATCCTTCATTAATGTGATTCAATAAAGATATGGTGTTGTTTAACATGTAATATAGTTTGTTACACAACTTACTTTATATATTAATGGTAATAAATTTCAATCTAACCATTCGATCGGGCTAAAATTGTGCTTGAAGATTTTAAAAGCTTTTATTCTATATGGTTAAAATCATAAGACATCAAAATAATCTTCCAATAAAGTTCATACGTGGATTGAGCTTTATTTATTAAGACCTGGACTTTGTTAATTTATCTTAAAGTACTTTTAAACTATTTTATATTTAGGTTTTAATTTCATCTTAATTTCTAGTAGAGTTTATTTTGTTGAACTATAAATACTTTGAGGGTGTTTGACCCGGCTTTTTTCAAGCCGTGCCGCAGCTTTTGAGTTTTTTTTATTTTTTTTCATTTTAAATGAATATGTTTTGGTGTTTTTAGATCATTTTAATGTGCTGATGTCAAAAATAATTTTTAAAAAATAAAAAAATATATCATTTGAATGTATTTCGGCACGAAAAAACACTTTGAAAAGCTACAACAATAGCTCTCCCAAACACCCTCTTTATTTGGTTTGTAAGAAGTTGCCATAACTTATTGGTGTGGGTAGGGTTCGCGTTGTAGTGATTATAAAGCTGAAAAACAAGTAATTCAAGTAGGGATTAAGTGCATGTCATTTGTCCTAATTGAAGGGAAATCAGCAATAAAGATTAGGCTAACATCGATCCCCCTGAAAGGTTAAACCCTTCTAATTTCTAGCTATTTTTATAAGGATGTAGAAGGTCTTATTCGTGATTTTTAAAACGACATTATTTTCCTTTTTATTATTTCTTAGTCCCATAGTCATTGAACAATGTTGTTTCCCATAAAATTCATTATTTCATTTGAAGTGGGACAATGTCATTCTTGTCTTAAGCTAATTTAGGTTTTTGAATTTGATCGAACAATGTTGTGTACAAAGGTCTAATTTAGTCCTACAACTTTGTTACCCTTTCGATTTCAATCCTTGATCTATATAAATCATCAATTTAGCCTTAAATTGTTCGCTTTTAATAATTTTCAATTTCACCCTTGATCCATTTCAGTTTGGTCCTTATATTTTGATGCACCTTACACTATAGTCTTTGGTTCCATAAATTATGTAATTTAAGACAAATCGACTCTTTAGTTTAATATTCTCTTTCAATTAGGTCTCAAATAAAAACAAAAGGCTCCTTTCTAATTCTAACACCTTCTCTAATTCTAACACCTTTTCATTTTAGCGACTTGACCATTAATTCTTTTACTTTTGGTAAAATGGGCTCTAACTTTTAATTCTTTCTTCAATTAGACCCCTCATTGGGTGAATTGGCCTTCCAAGTTATGCCAACTTTTTTAGTTTGATCCTCAGTCTTTCAATTTCTTCAATTGTGACCAATTTCACCCTTCTTTTCCATCCATTTCTCTTTTGTTAAACATTTAATTGCATGCCACATTATTTTCTAATGAGCTATAACTTAAATTTTTTGCTTGATTGTAACCCAAACTACATTCTATTCTTGAAACCTGTCTTCAAAAAATATTATTTGAAAATGGTTTTTTATTTATTATTTTGAATTTTTTTCTTTGGAAGTGATTTTTTTTTTCTAAAGATGATTTTGAAGATGTATTTTGTTTCTTAAGAAAGAAAAAGAAAATGGGGGTGAAAATCGTGTTATGACTTGTTTTTACTAAGAGGGTGTTTGGGATTGTAGTGCAACCGGAAGTTACAAAAAAATACTCTAATCTAGTGTTCGGTTAATTGTCAACCGGAGATTTTTGGCATGTGTCTCACATAAAATTTTGCTTCAAACTCCGGCACAAGAAAAGCAGCAATGTTTTTGTTTCGATGGGATTTTCATATTGTTTCGATGTTAATGTTTTTTGTACGGTTAAAAAGTCTACAAAAAGGCCATGTGGTAGCTTGTGGGTGACATACAATTTTTTTTTAAAATATTATATTTAAAAGTTATTACAATAATTTTTTTTAATCTCTTAAAATTTATTTTTTATATATATTCAAAAATATTTTTTTAAAAAAGTAAAACATATTTAAACTTTTTATTGTGTTTTAAATTTTAGTTTTGTAGAAACTAAAATAACATGTTTTTTTTATTCAAAAATGCATTAAAATATTTTTTTTTATTTTTTAAAAATTATTTTTAACATCAGCACATGAAAATGATCTAAAAACATCAAAAAAAATAATTTTAAATAAAAAATAAAAATTTCACAAATTAAAAGCAATATAAAAAGCTTGATAACCAAACACTTGAAACTGATTTTCATTAACCTCAAACTCAATCACAGTTTTAACCAAATACTTTAAAAATTATTTTGAACCGCAGCTAAAATGCTTTTTATGAAACTTTTTTTTTAAAACCTCAACCACAAAAACAAAAGAAATATCAAGCACACCCTAAGTTTTGTTCCCTTTTTAACATGCAAACGAAGAAATATATCCTTTTGTCTTTTCTTCCAAGTTCATGCAATGCAAAATACTTCACATTTACACATTCCTCGCATAACTCGCAGAAATTGATTTTTCCTCAGCCAGTTGACATGAAATTAGCACTGCCTACTGAAATTCAGTGGACTGTGTCGGCTTGGAGTTACAAAACGAGACTCCAAATTATGCATATTCACATTTAGTTTAATCAGAATGGCCAATGTCTTTGGATTTCACAACGGAGCTTAAATATAATTGTGTCATTATGAAGCAGTCAAACAGCTGAAGGAAGGAAAGCAACTATTCAATTTTGTAACGAATGAGCAATTTAAGATCCAATTCTAAACTGCAGGACAGAGACCACTAAGCAGTGGATTCAAGAAAGGGATAATCAGTATAACCAATGACAGGATCGGTTGTATAGAAGGTGTCGCGATTGTATTTGTTTAGTGGTGCATCAAGCTCAAATCTTTTCGGCAAGTCTGGATTGGCCAAGAACACACGGCCATAAGCAACAAGATCTGAATAGTTATCTGCAACAGCTTTGTTTCCTTCTTCCCTATCATAGCCTCCAGCAACAATGAAAGTGCCATTGAAAGCCTTTCTCATGGGTAGAAGACTGTGCGGGCACTCAACTCTTTCCCCCACCGTCTTCATTCTTGGCTCGACCATGTGGCAGTATAGAATCCCATATCTATTCAAGGATTCAGCCATATACAGACCCAAAGCTCCTGGATTAGAGTCGCCTGCTTGACAATAATTTGCGTAGGGGGAGAGTCTAATGCCAACTTTGTCTGCTCCTATCTCATTGACTACAGCTTCAACCACTTCTAACGCAAATCGACAGCGGTTCTCAAGAGATCCACCATATTGGTCAGTTCGATCATTAACTTCATCCTTCATGAACTGGTCAATTAAGTAACCATGAGCCCCGTGGATTTCAACTCCATCAAAACCTAGAAAGCAAGATAGTTTATCATGTTACCAAAGAATTCAGATAACCACTTTGAATACAAATGATTAAAATATAAGAAGAGGAGAGATTGGTTCGAAGCAGAATCAAATTTATATGACCAGGAGATGTATGATTCATGATTGATTCCAGATTTTTAAGCAAGAAAGTGGTGATTTTCAAATGAGGCAGCTTGCTAGAAATAAGGAAACTTTTTACTCCTGTTACTTTCCCCAAACAAAGATTACTGGCAAAAATCATTTTTAAAAGGTTCTCAAACACAGCGAGATGTATTATTATGAAGTAACAATCCTTAATTGCACAAAAATATGAACCACAGTATTCTTTTATTTCATCTTTTTGTTTTTTATTCTGTTGTTCATAGACTACTTCGGCAAATTTTCTAACTGAATTTCTCAATTGAAATGCCTAGAGAGTTATGTATTCATATATGATTTATCTTGTTGAAAGTAAAGATAAATTTCACATTCTGCCTTCTACTTTGGAAAATAAAGCATACCAGCTTCCATAGCATTCCTTGCAGCTATTCTGAAGTCATTGACAACATGAGGAATTTCATCTGTTCTTAGTCGCCTCGGTGTGGCAAACTCTGCAACATCAATTCCATTAGCTCGAAGTTGAGGCAGTACCGGCTTGTCTGTGCATGAGATTGGAGCTTGCCCATTTGGCTGGAACTCTGTAAAGGCAAATAATAGAGGCAAAACAAAAATCACAACAAATAGAAGCTTTCATGATAATATAATTCAATCTCAAAAATAGATGAACAGAATTAGAAATAATGAGAAACAAAAACAAATAGGTGATGAAATTTTAATCCTCTAGGAAATAAACCCTCTAGAATTACCTAACAAAGTTTAATTTGATCCAATAGTTAGATCAAAAGTTATGTCTATTAACAAAATACTACACATTTGAGGAAAACCTCCTACATCACACTTGATGCTTTTGACTAACACACTCCACACAACAGAGTGATAACGTGCTGCTTTTAGTGAATACAACAGCAGTAGAACTAGAATTTAACTTTGTAATCCAATTTAACTCTCTTCAAATAAAGCAATTTCTGCCAACTTATCTATAAAATAGCTGGACGCAACACTATAACAAAAGAATCAGACACACTGGCTGAGGCTGAACCAAGGGTAGAAGCCTTCTCATATGAAGTTGATCCAAAAGTAACAAAAACCATAAGTACATAACTATAACTCCACTATCTCAGCAGCATCTATAACAGTAATTATCAAGAATTACATCCATGGTTTCATTTACCCTTTATCTACACGAGTGGTCTATCTAGATAGGACGCCTCAACAGCCAGGTCCATTTTGACATACATGGGTTAGATCATGGCATCCACTACTTTGAACCAAACTCATGAGCCCTTTATTCGAGCCAAAGAGGGGGGTTTACTGAGAAGCATTGCATCAATATCATCAAAAGTTTTGAAAAGGGAAAATAAATGCTCTGCTTGAGAGATTCAACATACATATTTTGGATTCAAATTCTTCTCAACTCAATGCAAACTCAGGTTATTCTTGGTAGAAGATAATCCATATGGGAGACTCAATTCAACTCACCTCGATTTGAAACCCTTCCAACATGCCAAATTTGACAAAAGAATATGCCACATTTGGCATGAACAGCATCTACAATGGGTTTCCATGCCTCAACTTGCTCTTTAGTCCAGATACCAGGAGTATTTGGATATCTGTAATTTAACAAGAAATCACAATTTCAAATCAAAATATCATTGAACTTATGAAGCATAAAAATAGATGGATAGATAGATTTGCAACTGACGATAAAAAAAATAAAAAAAATAAACAAAAATAATAATTTACCCTTGAGCTGTGTCAGAAACACCGGTAGCTTCAGCTATGAGAAGGCCACCTTCGGTGGTTCGCTGAGAATAATGCAAGATTGCATGCGGCTGGGGAACATTCTTAAATGATCTCTGTCTAGTCAATGGTGCAAGTACTATTCTGCAGATGGACAGCAAATCATAAATTGATTTTACCAAGCTTCACTGGTAAATTCATTCATCTATTTAGACATTGAAAACAGATCAAAACTTAATTTTTATTTCTGATTTACACATTTTAAATTGAAAAAAAAAAAAAACGTCGTTGAAATAGACATTTCTTGAATCTGACGATTTATTGCTCAAAAGTGTTCCAACTTGAAAAGAAAAATACCAGCTGGGGTTTCTACAAACACATGTTCCTTTTAAAGTTTTTGTCCATTAGAGCTAAAAAGGAAAAGAAAATGCTAAGTTTTTCCCATAAAAACTCAAGAAACCAGCAATAAGAACCAAACATTGAACCCCACCAACAACATGGCAACATCATATCATACCATGTCAAACAAATTGCACAAAAATGGAAAAAAAGATGTGAGCTTTTCTGTTTGGAATGAAATCGTTAAAAGCATAGAAGAGTGTACCTATGAGAAAGATTGAAGTTTCCCATCTTGTATGGAGTGAGTAGAGGAATAGTGGGATGTTTAGCAGCCATACTAGTGTTGATGCTGCTGCTCTCTTCTCCTTGGTTTTTAGAGATCTGATTTCATTAACATACATATGAATAAATAATTTCCGGATCAGCACCTTTGGACTTCTGCTCTAACGTGTCAGTTTGGGACTGAGGAAGCAGATAATGAGTTGTTGGGATAAGTGGGACAGGTTTTCTAAAAATATATATTAAAATATTTTTTAATTTGAAAAATGTACTTTTTGATATATTATCAAAAGTAATTTAAGATAATAATTAAATAAATTTTTAAAAATATAATTATAGTATATCAAATACCTTCTTAGTAAACATTTCAGTTTGTCACCGATGAAGTAGATAATGAGTTGTTGGGAAAAGTGGTACAGGTTTTCTAAATATATATATATATATAATTAAAAAGATTGTAAACTTTACTTTTTGATAGACTATCAAATGTATTTAAAAAATCAATTTAAAATAAAATATAATTATATCATAATATCAAATACTTTCTTAGTAAAAATCCAATGCAAAATGTCATTTTTGAAAGCTAAATTGATAAAATAGCTTTTTAAATATTGTAAATTTAGATTTTTATTTATTTATATATATTTCAATGGTAAAAGCCCTTTAGAAGAGTCACATATATAGTAACAATTGAAACACAATACAATAATAATTGAACTAGTGAGATATCAACCGATAAACATTGATTTTAAACATTATATTATTCCAAAATACAATAACAGTTCAACTAGTGAAATATCAACTGATAAATATTGATCTAGAGTTTTCATGAACTCAATTGTTGAAGTTTTTGGTGATTGGTATCAATTTTATAACATGATAAAATATTATCAATTAATAAAATTAACATACTAAATAATATATTTAAAATTAACCAATAAATTAAACATAATTAATTAAAAAAAATACATTCCCGTACAAATAATTTAATCAAATTAATTACAAATTTAAACCCATTTTTTTCATAATTTTCAACTTTCTATTTTGAAAATACGTGGCAGAAATTGGATCCAAATAAAAAGTACTTATTGTCATAATTTGTTCTTCTTTCTCAATCCTTTCTAATTCTTATTTCTCTTGACTTTGTTTAATCATTATAGCTTGTTGCTCTAATATAATTTTTCTATCTTGTTTTTTTTATCCTCAATTTCAATTAAAGTATTATTGAATTGTTGTAAGAGATTTATTATAGTTATCTCCCTAACTTTCTCTTTTTCTTGTCTACATTTAAGTTGTTTTTTTGAAGCTTTTTGGCCAATTGGTCTATTTTCATAAATAAATGTTTCATTATCTTCTCCTAAACTAACAGAATCAGAGGAAGATGGAGTTGAAGAAGTTGAACTTGTATTTCCATGATTTTCTTGTTTCTTGTTTGACCTTTAATGTTGACTTGCACACTCAAATTATTATTTGGGTTCTTTTTTTAAGATAACTCATCAATGTTCTAGTTGAAATTGTTTGCCAACACATGAAGCATACATTTGACGAGCATCATTAATCTGGTAAAACAAAGTCAATAAATTAAACCATATTAAAAAAATATGTGAAACAAACAATTTAATATGGAAATGAAAAAAATACCCTTGATTCTTCAGTCATTCCACTTTATTGACGGTTTTCAATTTAGGTAACAAATCCAACAAATTTTCCAACTTCTCTATTTATTTCTTCCCATCTATTTAAGATACTTATTTGAAAATGATTATTCAACTTTTCTCTGCTTTCAACAAAGTAAGCATGTACTAGAGCCTGGAATTATCTTGTTTGTTGTTCAATTTCTCTAATTGGATCTTTGCTTGTATTTAATCATGCAAATACAAATAAACAATCTTTCAGTTTTTACTTGATTTTTAATTGTATGGACAATTAAATTAGAGTCTCTAGAGTCATAAAAAAAATTGAGTAGGATCACTTGGTTGAGAAAGAATATCTTTAGACTTACTTATAAGAAAGTTGGTGAATGAGTGTGGCATATTTGAGTCTATCCAATAAAAAAAAACAATTGTGTTAGGTCATATAGTACATTCTATCTAACTCAAACTATATACAGTATTCAAATATTCCAGTTTAGCAATTGGATTCATTAGAAATTGGCCAAGTATTCCCCCATAAAAGAAATCAATTTAAAAGCAAGTCTCATATACTATGAAATTAATAGGACCCCACAATTCCCAGTTCCCACACCTTTCTTTTGATAGCATAGGTTGATACCAAAGGCACGAACAAACACCAAGAAATCAATGGATTGTAATTTGGTGTTTGTAATGGTTTTTAGGACTACCAACAATGGGTTCAGAGGAGATTTGGATTGTGTTTTCATAGCAACAACGGGAGGGTGGTGTGATTTTTAACTGATAAAAGGGAGAGGAGGGGTTTCCAATTCTATCAATTTAACACGAACTACAAATCAACTTTGATTTGTAATAAATCAGATCTAAAAAAATAGAAAAAATTTAGAAAACAAATTTTCTGGTATGGAAGCAGTGGGCAGAAGATTGATAGGAGCTTTTGTTCTTCCTTTTGTTTCGGTTTTTAATTAGGAGAAGAAACAATTTTACTTGTTTGGGTTTGGTTTTCAACTGAAGCAATATTTTTGCTTCTTTTGTGTTTTAATTAGCTTGAATAGTGTTGTTACGAGAATATTTACCTTTTTATGTTTTGGCTTTTCTGTAGAGAGCATCTAGAAATAGCAGCTGCAGAACAGAACAACTATTTTAGTTATTCAAATAGTTGTTCCGTTGGACATGTTAACATTAAACACAATAGTTAAAAGTATAGTTTTTTAACTTTGCCTCTTCTGATGCCTTTTGCGTGATGCTTTTAGTAAACATTTGAAACCTTGTTTTTGAAAACTCAATACATTTAAAGCTATTGTTTTGAGAAAGCTGAAATGTGATGCTTTTTCATAATTATGGTTTGCATTTTAAACTATGATTTTGCAACCCTAGATTAAAGAATGCAAGACAAAACATAGAGTTTAAATATTTTTGTTGTTGTTAAGAGGTAGCTTATTTTAACTTCAAAATGTGGTAAATGTTGTTTTATAAAATATTTTTGTATCTCATAAATTTTATTTTTGATATTAGCATATCAAAACAATCTAAAACACTAGAAATTAATAATTTAAAACTAAAAAATATTATTAATGTCCCGACGATGTTTTTTTCACACTTTGTGCCTTGCTATCCCCGGAGAGGGAAACGACTCATGGTGAAAGGAGGTGTTTTATAGCCGTAAAGTCATGACTATAACTCTTAGGAGTCGTCATGCAATATTAAGGTAACTAGAAAACCTAATGGTCTGGGAGAGTCTAAGTAAGTTGCAGGACTTGTTGTGTAAAGGGAAGACAAATCACCCTCAATGCACCCTACCTAAGACAAACTGCATTTTTATTTGATTTTTTTTCTAAGCTAGTTTTTTATTCATTGGTCTTTTCTAAGGCTCAATATAGATCTCTCTCCATCATAGATCTCTCTCCATGATAGAGTCTCTACCTCATTGGGAATCGAAAACCTGGTCATTCCAAAGTTTGAAAATTTTTACATCGCATAAAAAACTTTTTTTTACTATCCGCAAGTGTATTTTAAAATGTAATTTTACACTCCGAAAGCTAAAACAAAATATTTTTTTTATATATATTTGTCCAAATTCCAACGGATAATCATAAACTAGTTACGATATCTGTTTTTTGTTCAAAACATGTGAAAGATGCAACATATATTTTTTTACAAAAAATATGCTTGAAAAAACCTTGGAATTCAGCTATAAGCACGAAAACAACATATTTTTTTATTTTTTGAAATGCATTTTTTTTAATATATAAAATAAATAAAATAAAAAATTTGGATTGGACCTATCCCAGCAAAATGGGCTGGCCCAGCCAGCTGGGCTGGGCGGAGAGCAGGTCCGACCCAGAAGCTGAAACAGAAAAGAAAAACAAAGCAACTGTGTTGTTCACGTATTGCGTGAATAGTAACATGGAGGGTGAACAACGATGATGAGAGGCTTATCTTTCACTGCCGTAGAAGAAGAATTGAGCTTGCTGGGGGAGCTGCTAGCGTGGGGGAGAACAACCGATGCATAGGAAGATGACCTGTGGTGGTTGGTCTGCTGGTGCTAGAGAAGAGAGAGAGACGTCAGACTATAGGGGAGAGAGAGGGTCGCTGACCTACGGTGGGTGTCCTACCGTGCTGGGGAAGAGGAAAGTGGAGGTTGCTGGTGTATGTGTTTTTTCTGCAATTTTTAACTTTGTCCATCGTCCCTCTCTGTTCTCTTCATTTATTCTGCAAATTTTCCCTAGTTTGTGCGCGCGTGTGTTTTTCCTGTATTATCTCTTAACGATGGTCTCCCCTCTCGTCATTGTGTTTCCTCTCGCTATTTATTGGCGAAGGAGGTAATGTGAAGTGATGAGTTGTCTGTCGGGCATGAGATTGATGTCTAAGAAGTGTGTTGCAGAGTGGTTGTAGGGCATGGCTGCCGATATGGCTTTGGCAACCATTTTTTTTAGGTTTTGAAATAACATGAAAAATAGAAAAATAACCCACGTTTATTTGTTATTTTTATTTAATTTCGTGTAGATTTTAGAGAATAACCCGGGAATGAATTTTGACAATTAACATGGTTAGATCACAATGTTAAACATAACCGTTGTTTTTACCCTAAATTGAAAGGTTTTTTTCTGATAACAAAAAAAATATTCTAAAAACATAACGTGGTTAAGAATTATTTTAAAAATAGCTCTACAACTTTGAAGTGGCAAGTGTTATCTATGATTATTATAAATTAAAAAAAATATATAATAGAGACGATTTTATTTTAAGAAAATAAAAGAGAATTTAAATTTTAGATTTCTAGAATATATAAATTGTATCTTCATCATAAAAATAAATAAATATTTTTTAAAGTTTAAAAATTAAAATAGCTTTAAAAAAAAACAATTTAGAGGAGACAAGCCACTTTACATTAGTAATTGAGAAATGTGACTTTAAAATCACAAACGTCACATGATATTTTCTCAAATAAGTTTTCAACTATATTACTTCCATAATTTTGTGTTCTCACGTTGCTATTTTGAAAAATAAAATAACTATATAAAAATGTCGCAAGATTGGTTTTTTCCCTTAAGTGAAGGGGAAGATTTTGGATTTTTGTAATAATAAAAGGTTTTGATTAAAATTTCATAAACAAAAAGGATGCTAAATAATTATTAGAGTTTATTAGTATGAAAAATATGTTAAAAATTAATTTTACTTTATCAATTTAATATAATTTGAATTTAAAAATCTATCGATCACCCATCAAAAGAAAAAGAAGAAGTTGTGTTTGTAGTTTGGCAATGACAAATATTTTTAGTGTACATGACTTAATTAGTTGGTTATAATTGGTATTGACTTTATTCATATAAATATATAATTAATTTTAATAAAAATTATATTTATTTTTAATATTCATGAATATTTAATTAATGAATCTAGAGTAAAGATGCGATATTTGAGACTAAATATTTAATTATTATTCATGAAATATTTAATTAATGAATTTAGAGTAAAGATGAATCTAAAGTATTTAAATAATGAAACAAGGATTCATCACTCTATGTAAATTAGAAAAAATATTTCATTTGTTCTCGAATAATATTAATTGTAAATCCTTGCACAATGTGAAATGATATTTGAAAAAAAATTCAAATCGTATAAAGAAAAAAATCAATGATTATGATGTTGAAAATAAATATGATGTGATAGAGTAAATACTCTATTTGCTATAATATATAAATCATAAGATTATTGATGGATATGAAATAATTAAGTAAAGAAATTAGTCATTGAAAGATTATATCAAATCACTTATAGTTTTCTCAATATTTTAAGGATCAATTAGACATATACTTGATCTTCAAATATAAATAATTCAGTTGATTAAATGATAATAAATTAATTTGTTTGATTTATATATGGTTCTATTTTATTTAGAATTATGATTTATATTTTAATCAACTTATTAAAAAAAATTATGGGTCACACATAAAAATCATTAGTAAAAAATTAAAATAGAATAATTAATCAAGTGTAACTTGATTGTAAATAAGTTTTAGAAACTAAAGACTAAAAATATAATTTATACAAGAAATTACAATTCTAAACTTAGAAAAATAAAGTAGAAACTTTATTGTATATTTTTTAAATTGTTATGAAATAATATTATTAAGAGAGCAAATTAATATTTTATCATTAATAAAAAGTTATTTTTTTTCTATAAATAGAATGATGTAGCTCTTATTTTCAAAATAGTACACAATAACTTAAGTTACTTGCACCTAAAAAACATAAAAAAGAGAGCTTATTTTTCACTGATGATTTATAATTTATGATACTTCAACCTTCAAACAATTATCCAAAGTAGAAAACAATACTTAATCTTCAGATAATTTTCATATAAACTCTATACTTAACGAAATCTTAGAATTTAAAATTTTATTTGAGTTTCACGAAACCCAGAATCAGAATTTCAAAACCTTGAGCTCTAAGCAGCCTCGTCAAGAAAAGGATAATCAGTATAGCCAATCACAGGATCAGGCGTGTAGAACGTCTCTCTATTGTATTTGTTGAGAGGAGCATTAAGCTCAAATCTCCTTGGCAAGTCTGGATTTGCGAGGAACCAACGCCCATAGGCTACAAGATCCGCACGGTTCTCTGCCACAGCTTTGTTTCCATCTTCCCTGTCGAAACCCCCAGCAGCAATGAAAGCACCATTGAAAGCCTTTCTCATAGGGAGAAGACTGTGCGGGCATTCATGTTTTTCTGTAGGCATTCTCATTCTTGGCTCGACCACGTGGCAGTAGAGAATTCCATGTTTGTTCAGGGACTCAACCATGTAAACTCCTAAAGCTTTTGGATCTGAGTCCCCTGCTTCCATGAAGGTTGCGTACGGAGATAGCCTTATTCCAACTTTATCCGCTCCTATCTCGTTGGCTATGGCTTCAACTATTTCCAAGGCGAATCGACAGCGGTTTTCTAGAGATCCACCGTATTGATCGGTTCGGTCATTTACTTGATCTTTCATGAACTGTTCAATTAGGTAGCCATGAGCTCCATGGATCTCTACTCCATCAAAACCTGCTTCCATGGCATTCCTAGCAGCTAGTCTAAAGTCTTCGACAATTTGAGGGATTTCATCTGTCCTTAGTTTTCTTGGAGGTGTAAACTCTGCAACATCAATGCCATTACTTCGAATTTGAGGGGTCAGCGTCTTCTCCGTGGATGAGATTGGAGCTTGCCCATTTGGCTGAAAATCTGTCAGAATAATGTCCTCCGAATAAATATCCAGACAAAACATAGACTTGGTTCAATTTAACAATTCAATCACATGAATGCAACGCCAGTAATTGACCATTACTAGAAATGCGTAAAACACATTTGCAAGCCAGTGATCCTATTGATAGATACTTGAAGCAGAAGAATCCCTTAAGAAAAACAGAAAACACCTTTTATCTTGAGAAGATCAAGGAAAACTCGTTCTCATATCCAAAACCCAGATGCAGTCCTTTTGTCATGCCTCAAGAAATTAAAGTTATTAAACTTCTAGCATCAAAAAGTGGCAAATCCAATTAGATTACTTGTTTTAGCAGGCACTGCAAATATTTGGCCACCATATTGTTGTTGAAACCAATCTGAGTATTAGAAATTTGAGGAGGTTGGAAGCTTTCAGGAAACTCAAGAACTCACCTTCATTTGAAACCCTTCCAACATGCCAAATTTGACAGAAGAAAATTCCACCTTTAGCATGAACAGCATCTACAATGAGTTTCCATGCCTCAACCTGCTCCTGGGTCCAGATGCCAGGCGTATATTGATATCTGTAATATACAAATGAGGCCAAGGACATTACGATAAGAAACTAAGTTAGTGTCAAAGTATAGAAGCAAAAAGCTGAAACTTATACAAAATGCCTTTAATTAGGAGCACAAAAACAGTAGAACAGCTGAAGTTTATACCCTTGAGCAGTGGCAGAAATTCCTGTTGCTTCAGTTAAGAGAAAACCACCTTTGGTGGCTCTCTGAGAGTAATACAAGATGGCATGTGGCTGAGGAACATTGTTGTAAGATCTCTGTCTTGTCAATGGTGCTAGGACAACTCTGAAAATAAACAGCAAATGACAAAAAGTATCACGCTTCACCCTCTTTAGGCCGAAAAAGAAGAAGAAGCAGTATATATAGAGAGAGAGAGCTCTGCCCAGATTAAGAACAGATGCTCTTACATTTTCACTGATAAGCAGTGAGATTAAGATTCTTATTAAACTTCCCAGAGCTCAGATTCTGGGCAAAATCGGCCAATACATGGCAATTACGATGGCACAATGGTTAGATTATATACCCAGATTTCTTTCCAAGATTATACTAACTAAAGATGACAGTAGTAACAATTAAACGAAGAATGAATGGGAAGGGACACTTGCATATTTCCTAAATCTGATGGTAGATATAGACGACTTGATTGTTTCACATAAAGCTAAACAAGTGATTTAGGAAAGGTAGATGCTAAGAGAAGGGTGTATCATATAAATCATAAATGACAAAAACTCAAGAACATAAAAATTGTGGAAATTAAAATAAAAACAAAGTAAGAGTGTGGTACCTATGAGAAAGATTGAATTTTCCCATTTTGTAAGGGGTGAGAAGAGGGGCAGCCACTGCATGATTGTCGGACTTCTCTTCTTCTTGATGCATTTTGGTTTCCTTCTCCGGTGTCAGCTACGCCTTAGACTGCCGATAGCAAGAATAAGAAAATTGAAGAACTCAATGAGTTGTTGATGAACACTACTGCTAATAGACTGGACATTTATACTCTCAAAATATGACAGGAAGGTAGCGGGTGATTATCGCAACCATTAAAATAATAAAAGGAATCCAAAAGGGTTTCTCAGCCACCAAGTGCCAGGAAAGATTTTACTTTTGCGATGAAGGTGGCTCGAGATGGGAAAATGATGGGATCATGCATGACGTCTAGAAAATAACGTTAATGGGATGTATGATAATGTGTTTTTAAATTGCTTTTAAAAAAAATTAAAAAAAATATTTTTTTATTTTTATTTTAAATTAAAAAAAATTAATATTATTAAATTATTTTAATATGCTAATATTAAGAATAATTTTTAAAAAATAAAAAAAAATATTATTTTAATATATTTTTAAACAAAAAAATATTTTTAAAAACAATCTTCGCTGCCATCACTATCCAGGGAATGCAACTTGACCCCATTTTATAACAGGGATCTGTACAAGGCAGCAACATTTACTATGATAAAGCATCCTCTTTTAGATCATGTTTGTTTGCTGGAAATTGATTTTTTTTTGAAAAATGAATTCTGGAAAAAATGAATTCCTGAAAAATGAATTCTGATATTTGACAGTGTTATGAAAAATGAACTGGAAAACACTTTCCAGTGTTTATTTGTGTTATGGATAATGAACTGGAAAATAATTTATTAATAAATTAATTTTTTTTTCAAGTTTATTAAAATAATAAGAAACAAATCTTACAAAATAAAAAGTTGAATGAGAATGAAATTGAAAAAAAATATAATTTCATAAATTATCTCAAATAAAATAAATAATAATCAAAATAATAGAGATCAAATCTAAAAATTTTTAAAAAAAATTGAAAGGTGAATAAATTAAAATAATAATAATTAACATTTCATAAATTATTTCAAATAAAATAAGTAACAATAAAAAAAATGAGGACCAAATTTGATAGATAAAAAATTTCAATAAAAAAATGATAAGAAAAAAGCAAATAGCAATTATAAAAATAAAGACCAAAATTAATATAAAAATTAAATTTTAAGAGATGGAATTGAAAAATAAATATTCAAAAACAAATTATATATAGTAATCAAAAGTTTGAGGATCAAATTTGATATAATCAGCAAATAATGACATTTCTAAATTTTTCACAACTTCCGGAAAGTGTTTTCCGCCCAAATTTTCCGGAAAACACTTTCCTGAAAACCAAACCAAATTTTTCTTTGACTGGAAATTGTTTTCTGTTGACCGGAAAGTGTTTTCCGTTGACCAACTTTCCGGAAGACAAACAAACACAGGAAAATTTGGAAAGTAATTTCGCAGAAAGTGAATTCCGGGAAACAAATGGGGCCTTAAGTACCATAGTTATTCTATGTAAAATACAACAAAATAAAATAATCATTGACATTATTATGAAGCAAAAGTGACGTGATAAGTTAAAAATTTTATTTTTATTTTTTAATGTTTATTTTACTTGTTGGAATTAATAAAAAAAATAAACCAATAAAATGTATTCATGTGAAAAAAATAATATTAATTTTTTTAAAGAAAAAATAAAGCATTTTATTCTCTCACTCAAATACAATTATCTTTTCAAATGATTTTTTTTTTCATTGGAGTATACATAGTAAGAAATTAAATCATATTTATACTATTTAAAATGTTATTTTATCTTTAAAATAGCATTTTCTCTTAAAGATGCTCTTCTATTTTAATACCAATAAAGCATACAAGAATAAAAAATTAATATTTTTTTATTACATTTCAAAATTCTTAAATATAAAAAAAACATTGTGAGTTTAAAAAAACCCAAAATATTCCCTTTTTATTTATTTTAATACTTGTCAAAAAACTATTATAACTTTTTATATAGAAAAACTAGAAAAGAATAAGAATACTAAATAAAAAATATTCTTTATAAATAGATAAAAACAAAACGGCATCGTAATTAAAAATAGATAATATAATAGAAAAATTACACCACGGTACAAACCAAAACTTTATAAATATTTTTTTCACTGACATATTTTTTTAAAAATAGTTTATACAAATCATATAAAGTGTGTATAATTATAGGAACGTCCATAAATAGACCATTATTGCAGCACTCCGTGTATGACCGATATCATTATAAAAACAAATTGTATAATGGCTGGGTTCGTTCGTAAGGAAGATGTCCGTTGACTTCTTTTGTCGCCCCCCTGCTTCAAGCTTTGTCATGCATGACGTGTCTTTCAACTTTCTATTATTTTTGCTGGTTGGTCAAGAAGATATCAAAATTCAAACAAAACAATCCACCAAAAAAGACTTGAACCTGGACGCAGAAATAGAAGAATTCAGGTTTTGTTCGTTCAGACCACGATTGAGTTGCAATTAAAATATTTTTTTTATTGAAAAACATAAAAATAATCACTTTTTTTCTAATTTAGTAAATAAATTGTTTTTTGTTTTTATTAAGTTCTTTCTGTTCGGAGAAACAATACTCAACACTCTCTCTTTGTGTGAATATGTAGGAAACTACTAAACAGAGCAATATATATGAGGAAAATATATATTCAAATACAGCAAGCACAAGACATGTAATTTTTACGTGGAAAATCTTTCTAATGTGAGAAGAAAAAACCACGGGACCGTAGTCCACTCAAACACCTCCACTATTAATAGTAATGGGAATACATGAGTCTTCTCTAGTCTCAACTAAAGACATACAAACCGAAACTATCTTTATGAAATGCAATTTCTTGACACAAATAAACTAATACAAGAATTTAAAGAATTTCTCACGAAAAAAAGAGGTTACTGTTCACGGGCTGAAAACCATATACAATGTGTTTAGAATCCAATTTTCACTGTTCATAATGTGGATTCACATGTCATGAACATCCTTGCAACGGTTTAGCTCAATCAGGACCACAAATACTTATAAATCAGACCAATTAATAGAAATTGGGCAGCATAATCCGAGAACTCTATTTTCTCTCTATTTATATTTCGACAACTCACTTTTTTTCTTGCCCCACTCTCGGTCTGTCACTTTCCAGCCACAAAGGGGTGGAGTCATGAATCATGAAACCTATTTTTCTAAGTGGATTTTTTTATGTGGGCTAAATCCACATCACACAAGTTTTGGATCATCCTCTGTTTAGAAAGAGAATGGAAAATCCAAACCCAACACTTTGATGTATTTCTCATTAGACTTTTAATTTTCCCTCCTGATTTGACTTTCTTCTCAACGTGACTTATGATATTTTAGTTTATTTGTTTTGTTTGTAAATTTTCAAATTTCTTTTTAGTTTTAAAATGAGTTTGCTATTAATTTTAAATTACTTTTTTATTTTTTTAATTAATGATTTTTTATTCACTTGTTACAAATTCATTTTTTAAAGAAAATAAAATCGTGTTAAAATGCATAAATTAAGATATATGTCAATCATCCAAACAATAACATGGTTTTTTTTTTAAAATCTTCAGGTGCAGGACACCTAGGTTTACGTGTTTATTTAGATTTTAAAATATTAATATTTATTGATTATTTATCTATAATATGAGATTGATTTTTGTTTCAAAAAGTTATTGATATTTCTCATTAACATAACAAATTATCATTGTTTAAAACATGTCTGAGAATATGATTAAGATTATTTTTTAAAATATTTTTTATTTAAAAATATATTAAAATTATTTTTGACATGACCACATAAAAATATATAAGAACACCAAATAAAATTAATTTAATTTAAAAAATAAAAATATTTCAATAAAGAAATTTTTCTAAAGCGTTTTTGTAACCCAACACTCCGTTAGTCAAATGACATCTGTCCTCACCTCCGCCCCAATAATCCAAGGCGGCTGAACTTTTTGATATCGGTCATACACGGAGTGCTGCAATAATGGTCTTATGGTCTATTTATGTCAACGAAAAAAATATTTATAAAGTCTTGGTTTATAAAACATTTTGCTCATAATAATATCAATGATTATTTTATTTTGTTGTATTTTACAATTGTTTTTAAAAATATTTTTTTGTTTAAAAATATATTAAAATAATATTTTTTTATTTTTTCAAAAATTATTCTTAACATTAGTATATTAAAATAATTAAATAATATCAAATTTTTTTAATTTAAAATAAAAAATAAAAAATATTTTTTTTTCAGGGGAATTTACAAACACATTATCAAACATCACCTTAACGTTATTTTCTAGACGTCATGCATGATCCCATCATTTTCCCATCTCGGACCACCTTCATCGCAAAAGTAAAATCTTTCCTGGCACTTGGTGGCTGAGAAACCCTTTTGGATTCCTTTTATTATTTTAATGGCTGCGATAATCACCCGCTACCTTCCTGTCATATTTTGAGAGTATAAATGTCCAGTCTATTAGCAGTAGTGTTCATCAACAACTCATTCAGTTCTTCAATTTTCTTATTCTTGCTATCGGCAGTCTAAGGCGTAGCTGACACCGGAGAAGGAAACCAAAATGCATCAAGAAGAAGAGAAGTCCGACAATCATGCAGTGGCTGCCCCTCTTCTCACCCCTTACAAAATGGGAAAATTCAATCTTTCTCACAGGTACCACACTCTTACTTTGTTTTTATTTTAATTTCCACAATTTTTATGTTCTTGGATTCACCTTTCTCATAGCAACCTTTCCTAAATCACGTGTTTAGTTTTTGTAAAAATTCGAAATGCGTAATTTCAGTATATTCGATTATGTTTTCTGTTTACAATAGGATTTTAAATAGGAAAAAAATTACAATATAATTCTAGCTAAAATACAATATAATTTTAGCTACTTACTAGAACAGTTTCTATTTATAGTAAATTATAAAATAACGGCTATATTTAACACTCTCCCTCAAGTTGGAGCGTAGATATTTATCATGTTCAACTTGCTAATTGCGTCATAAAATATCTTTGTGAGCATATCGGCTAGCTGATCTTCAGACCGAACAATGAAAATTGTATAATTTTTTGATCAAGATTTTTTTTAATGAAGTGTCGGTCGACTTCAACGTGTTTGGAATGATCTTGTTGTAAGGATTGTGTGCAATTTCGATAACTGCCTTATTATCACAATGTAGACTCATGGATGTTCCATAATAAATTCTCAAGTTTTGTAACACCTGTTTAATCCATAATAATTAACACACACCATGAGCTATACTTCAGTATTCTGCTTCTATACTTGATCTAGCGACTACTTTCTGCTTCTTACTTCTCCATGTGACGAGGTTACCTTCTACAAAAATAAAATAACCTGATGTTGATCTTCTGTTCATTTGATTTCCTACTGAGTCTAAGTCTGTATACCCTTTAATCTCATGGACCTCTTTTTTAGAAAATAGTAGTTCATAGGTGTGCCGACAGGTTTGCATGCCAGCATTCTCGTTTCTGTTAATAAGTCTAACACATATTTCGTTATAGTAGACATATCTCAGTTTTTGACCTTAAAACCTATATTCCTAAGAAATACTTCAGTTGTCCGAGATCTTTCATTTCAAATTTGGACGCTAAAAAATGTTGTAGTGTTTCCCTTTCTTCTAGATCATCTCCTGTTAAGACCATATCGTCCATATACACAATTAATGCTGTAATGTTTCCTTCTCTGTGTTTTATAAACAAGATGTGATCCGAGTTACTTTGCTTGTAGCCGAATTCCTTCATTGCGGATGAAAATCTTTCGAGCCAAGTCCGGGGTGACTGTTTCAGGCCATATAATGCTTTCTTTATTTTCCAAACCTAAGTGTTATACAAGGATTTGTGTTTAGCTCCGGGTGGCAACTCCATGTATACTTCTTCAAAATTTCCATTGAGGAAAGCATTCTTGACATGAAATTATTGCAAGACCCAGTCTCGATTCAATTCTAGAGATACGAGGATGCGAATAGTATTGATCTTTGCAACCAGAGCAAAAGTCTCTTGATAATCGACCCCATATTTCTGTATATCCCTTCACAACCAACCTTGCTTTGTATCTGTCAATACTACCATCCACTTTGAGTTTTATTGTGAACATCCATCTGCACCCAACTGTTTTCTTTCCTTTTGGTAGTGTACACAACTCCCAAATGTTATTTCTCTGTAGTGCCTCCATCTCCTCATTCATCGCCTTAATACACTTTGGATCTGTTAATGCATCTTGCACATTACTAGGAATAGACATAATGGATAATTGATTAACAATAAATGCATATGATTCCGATAATCTATGAGAAGAGATGTAATTATTGATGGAGTATTTAGTTTTGTTATTTCTGGGTTTTTTCTGTGGGTACGGGTTGATTTCTGGGTTTGATTAACAAGCACTGTAGAGATTAATTTATGGGTTTTGAACCAGAAAGAGAAGAGAAAAAGAGAAAAAAAATAAAAATAAAAATTCGAGATTTGCTCTAATACCATGTAAGAATTCGAAATGCGATTAATTTCAGTATATTCAATTATGTTTGCTGTTTACAATAGGATTTTAAATAAGAAAAAAATTACAATATAATTTTAGCTACTTACTAGAACAATTTCTATTTCTAGTAAATTACAAAATAATGGATATATTTAACAGTTTTTATGTGAAAGAATCAAGTCTAGTATATCTACCATCAGATTTAGGAAATATGCAAAATATAATCTAACCGTTGGGCCATCGTAATTGTCATGTATAGGCCGATTTTGCCCAGAATCTAATCTCTAGGAAGTTTAATAAGAACATGGAATCTTAATCTCACTGATTATCAGTGAAAATGTAAGAGCATCTGTTCTTAGTCGTATAATTCGTTCATCAGGTTTTCATGGTGGATTCATATGAATGTGGGCAGAGTTCTCTCTCTATATATACTGCTTCTTCTTCTTTTTCGGCCAAAAGAGGGTGAAGCGTGATACTTTTTGTCATTTGCTGTTTATTTTCAGAGTTGTCCTAGCACCATTGACAAGACAGAGATCTTACAACAATGTTCCTCAGCCGCATGCCATCTTGTATTACTCTCAGAGAGCCACCGAAGGTGGTTTCCTCTTAACTGAAGCAACAGGAATTTCTGACACCGCTCAAGGGTATAAACTCCAGTTGTTCTGCTGTTTTTGTTCTCCTAATTATAGGAATTTTGTATAAGTTTCAGCTTTTTGCTTTTATACTTTGAAACTAATTTAGCTTCTTATCGTAACGTCCTTGGCCTCATTTTTATATTACAGATATCAATATACGCCTGGCATCTGGACCCAGGAGCAGGTTGAGGCATGGAAACCCATTGTAGATGCTGTTCATGCTAAAGGTGGAATTTTCTTCTGTCAAATTGTGCATGTTGGGAGGGTTTCAAATGAAGGTGAGTTCTTGAGTTTCCTGAAAGCTTCCAACCTCCTGAATTTCTAATACCCAGATTGGTTTCAACAACAATATGGTGGCCAAATATTTGCGGTGCCTGCTAAAACAAGTAATCTATTGGATTTGCCACTTTTTGATGCTAGAAGTTCAATAGCTTTAATTTCTTGAGGCATGACAGAAGGACTGCATCTGGGTTTTGGATATGAGAATGAGTTTTCCTTGATCTTCTCTAGATAGAAGGTGTTTTTCTGTGTTTTTTAAGGGATTTTTCTGCTTCAAGTAAATGTGTTTTACACATTTCTGGTAATGGTCAATTACTGTCGTTGCATTCATGTTATTGAATTGTTAAATTTAATCAGGTCCATGTTTTGTCTGGATATTTATTCGGAGGACATTATTCTGACAGATTTTCAGCCAAATGGACAAGCTCCAATCTCATCCACGGAGAAGACACTGACCCCTAATATTCAAAGTAATGGCATTGATGTTGCAGAGTTTACGCCTCCAAGAAAACTAAGGACAGATGAAATTCCTCAAATTGTCGAAGACTTTAGACTAGCTGCTAGGAATGCCATGGAAGCAGGTTTTGATGGAGTAGAGATCCATGGAGCTCATGGCTACCTAATTGAACAGTTCATGAAAGATCAAGTAAATGACCGCACAGATCAATACGGTGGATCTCTAGAGAATCGCTGTCGATTCGCCTTGGAAATAGTTGAAGCCATAGCCAACGAGATAGGAGCAGATAGAGTTGGAATAAGGCTATCTCCGTACGCAACCTTCATGGAAGCAGGGAACTCAGATCCAAAAGCTTTAGGAGTTTACATGGTTGAGTCCCTCAACAAACATGGGATTCTCTACTGCCACGTGGTCGAGCCAAGAATGAGAATGCCTACAGAAAAACATGAATCCCCGCACAGTCTTCTCCCTATGAGAAAGGCTTTCAATGGTGCTTTCATTGCTGCTGGGGGTTTCGACAGGGACGATGGAAACAAAGCTGTGGCAGAGAACCGTGCGGATCTTGTAGCCTATGGGCGTTGGTTCCTCGCAAATCCAGACTTGCCAAGGAGATTTGAGCTTAATGCTCCTCTCAACAAATACAATAGAGAGACGTTCTACACGCCTGATCCTGTGATTGGCTATACTGATTATCCTTTTCTTGACGAGGCTGCTTAGAGCTTGAGGTTTTGAAATTCTGATGCTGGGTTTCGTGAAACGGAAATAAAATGTGAAGTATTTTGCATTGCATGAACTTGGAAGAAAAGACAAAAGGATATATTTCTTCGTTTACATGTTAAAAAGGGAACAAAACTTAGTAAAGAACGTGTCATAACACGATCTTCCCCCATTTTGTTTTTCTAAAACAAAAAAACAAAATACATATTCGAAATCATCTTTAGAAAAAAATCATTTTCAAAGAAAAATATTCAAATAATAAATAAATAACCATTTTCAAATAATATTTTTTGAAGACAAAGATTTCAAGAATAAAATATAGTTTGGGTTACAATCAAGAAAAAATGTAATTAAATGTTTAACTGAAGAGAAATGGAGGGAAAGAAGGGTGAATTGGTCACATTTCATGAACTTGGAAGAAAAGACAAGGATATATTTCTTCGTTTACATATTAGAAAGGGAACAAAACTTAGTAAAGAAGGTTTCATAACACGATTTTCACCCCATTTTCTTTTTCTTTTTTCTTAAAACAAATTACATCTGTAGAAGAAAAAAATCATTTTCAAAGAAAAAAAATCAAATAATAAATAAAAAACCATTTTCAAATAACTCAACAGGGAATTGGTGTTGTTCTAACTCAATAGGGATGCCCTATAGCTTTCATGAGTCGAGCTTTAGGGTTGTCAAAGCGCACATGGTCAACTTATGCAAGAGAAATGCTGTCTATTGTGGTAGCTGTCCAGCTGTGGAGACCATACCTGTAGGCCGTAATTTTTTAATTCAAACAGACCAGCGCAACCTTAAATACCTATTGGAGCAACGTATTACTACCCAGAACAACAAAAATGGGTATCTAAACTACTTGGGTATGAGTATGAGATAGTGTATAAGCCAGGCAAGGAGAATTCAGCTATAGATGCATTATCCCGCATGTCGGACAGTCCATGCCTTACACACTTACATGTCCCACAAATTCAAGTGTGGAATAAACTCAAAGACGAGGTTGTTTCCCATCCTTACATGTAGAAAATTGGCAAGATGGCCACTGAGAACTCAGACAGCCCCTATACATGGCGAAATGGGCTACTTCACTACAAAAACAGAGTAGTGATACCTCCCAATTCTGACATCATTTAGCTGATGTTAAGTGAATTCCATGATTCACATCTTGGGGGGCATTCAAGTGTATTACGCACTTACAAACGACTTGCTTAATAGTTTTATTGGCCATCAATGGCTTGCATGGTGAAAGAATATATCTCTTCTTGTGATGTATGCCAACGAGCTAGATCAGACACACTCTCACCAGTAGGTTTATTATAGCCGTTACCCATTCCATGTCAAGTTTAGGACGACATCATAATGAATTTCAATGAGGGTATTCCACAATCTGGCGGGAAGAACACTATTCTGGTTGTTGTTGATCGGCTCAGTAAATCAACACATTTCTTAGCATTGGCTCATCCTTATTTTATGAAAATGGTGGCTGAGAAATTTGTTGAAGGTGTGGTGAAACTTCATGTTATGCCCCGCTCCATTATTAGTGATAGAGATCCCATCTTTATCTGTCACTTTTGGCCTGAGTTCTTTAAATTGTCAGGTACAAAATTAAAGATGAGTTCTACGTATCATCCACAAATGGATGGGCAATCTGAAGTTGTCAACAGGTGTGTCGAACAATATCTTCGATGCTTTGTCCACCAGCAACCCAACGAATGGAATTCTCTTCTACCGTGGGCTGAGTTCTAGTATAATACCACTTATCATGCTTTCACTGGCATGACCCCATTCTAGGCTCTTTATGGACGTCTACCACCTACAATTCCTTACTACCACATTGGGATGTCACCAGTAAATGAAGTAGATCAACAACTCGCCACTAGAGATGAATTACTGAGTCTGCTCAAGGCCAACTTGCATGCCACTAGTAACCGCATGCAACAACTAGCTAACTCTAAAAGGCGTGATATTGAATTTTAGGAGGGAGAATGGGTTTTCCTTAAGCTTCATTCCTACCGTTAGCAATCGGTGGTCAAACGAGCATGCAAAAAATTGGCTAGTCGCTTTTACGGTCCCTATTAGATTGAACAACAGATTGGCAAGGTGGCATATAAGCTTAAGTTTCCGGCCGAAGCTCATATTCATCTTGTCTTCCATGTGTCCTTGCTTAAAAAGAAAGTAGGTGACGACCCCCTCACTACGGTCGAGTTACCACCTATGGATGATAATGGGAAGATGCTAATCGAACCCGAAGCCAGCTTAGATACTCGTTGGATCAAAAAGGGGTCTCGATTTGTTGAAGAACATCTTGTGAAATGGAAACAACTGCAAGTTGGCAATGCTATCTGGGAAAATGCTCAGGAATTACTAGAGAGATTTACCAACTTGAACCTTGAGGACAAGGTTCCTTTAAATGGGGGAGGTATTGATAAGCCAAGAAGATCTCACCAAGTTCCTAAAAGAATCCCAGGTTCATAGAGTTGTGAAAAGCTAAAGAGAGGAGGAGAAACCAGTCAAGGAGGAGGAACTAGTCACTGCAGTATCCTGGGTATCCGGAAGGAAGAAGTCAAGTATGTTTTATGAATTAAAAAAATGCCAACTATTTAGTAGGAATCAGTTGCTAAGAGTCCTGATTTCATGTAGTTGAGCTAGTATTTCTAGAAGAGTTTGTTATTTCATTCCTGTGTTTAAACTCTGGTATGCTACAAAGTAAAACATTCAATTATTCAATAACACAAAACTTGTTGTCGATTCTCGCCCAAAGAAGAATTCATTTGCAAAACATCAATAGCTTTGACAAGGACCTATTAGACTGCATCTGGGTTTTGGATATGAGAATGAGTTTTCTGATTTTGCTCTGATTTTAACAGGGTCCGATTTTTTTACTCGATTTTACCAGGTTTATTCTTTTGACTCGTAAAATCATCACGATTTTGACAACAATGTTCTCAACGTGACTTATGAGGTTTTAGTTTATTTCTTTTCATTGTAAATTTTCAAATTTCTTTTTATTTTTAAAATGAATTTGCTATGAATTTTAAATTACTTTTTATTTATAATTTTTTAGAAAATTAATTTTTGACAAGTGCAAAATATACATCTATTTGTATTCCTTTTACATTATGCTTTTCTAATATCTTTTAAGCTTATTTGAATGTATCTAACGTTATTTTATGGGTTTGACATAATTAAGAGACTTTGTGGATTACTTGCTATAAAATAGGAAATTCTGCACTTTTTATTTTGGATCTTTATTGCTTGTTTCAGGTTTTAATTCCTAAAGAGGAGTTTTAGAATGAAATTATAGCTATCAAACATGTTGGAAAAGTACTGTAGGTAGAAAGTCAATGCAGATTTGGGCATCCAATTGGAACAACAACGTCAACCCTGACTCTATTCATGCAATAACACTGAACTAAGCATATATGAAGCATACGATGTCTAAATCAAGTGATTTAAAAGATCAAATTCATATACATATTCAAGACTAGAACTTTCATGTGGGTCACAAAATCAGGAGAAATCATCTGCATTATGAAAATCCTGGTGCAAGCTAGATGACAAGTTGTATTTCCTAATCTGTCAAAGATTAGAGAGATTTTCTCTACTACATTTATGTCCTACTTTTTTAGCTTGATTACCAACATTAGGGCTCGGACTCTTCCATAGTAAACAGGAGATACACGAAAGCAAGGGGGGCCCTTCTTTATTTATTTCCAGATCTAGCAGCAACTTACGAAAGCATGAGCATTTGATTCATTTTTTCAGTTCAAATGGGATAGCATCCATCTTCATTATTGGTTGTGAGAAGTAGTGTTTCCATTGTAATTATTAAAATTTCAAGTACTTATTTATCTTTGTTTAGAATTTAAGCTATTAAATTCGGATACATGCTTATGGAATTGGTTTGATATGGTTTATATGCTTTCTATGTTTCTTTTAATCTGTAATTGTTTTGGGGAACAAGAATAAGTAGCAAGTAAATTAATTTGATTATCTTATCTATCACATTAATTTATT
Organism: Salix arbutifolia; assembly: GCA_025169955.1. Classification (NCBI taxonomy): domain Eukaryota; kingdom Viridiplantae; phylum Streptophyta; class Magnoliopsida; order Malpighiales; family Salicaceae; genus Salix; species Salix arbutifolia. The sequence goes on from CM045914.1 coordinate 11,209,805, forward strand.
TAGGATGAATAAGACGAGTAGATGTTCAAGCTTTTGAATGTTGGCTAGGAATAAATTGCATAGATCTTGATCTTAAAGCTACCATTGTGTGAAAAAGGATTGCTTCTCAATACTTAATTCACTTGACGATAAGGAATTAATTAGAAGTTTATTCTGATTAGTTAACATGCCTCTAGATTTCCTTTATCTTTCATGGAAGCCTAATTTATTTGCTTGATTTGAAAGGATATTAATTTAACTCCTATGATAAACCGTTTGTAAGAATCGAAGAATCACCCCTTTGAACTGAGTTGCCAACATATTGAATAACCTTCGTTAAGATTTAGCACTTTTGTTTATTTAATTCTTGTTGATTCAACCATCCCTTTCTTTTTGAATATTGTATTTTTAGAAAAATAAATCAACTTCCCTTGGGTTCGACCTGATCTCTACCACCATATTACTAAAATTATCATTTCAATGATGGTAAAATCAGAATTAATTTATGGAGGTTTCAATAACCATCAAATTTGGCGTTGTTGTCGGGTAAGTTTTTATTTTTCTTTAATATCAAACTAGTTTATGTCAAGATCTTCTCATATAGGCTAATTAGTTTTTGATCTAGAGATTGAAAAGACTACAAGAGCGAATAGGAAAACTAAAAGACTAGAGGATAGCCTACTGACCTTAAGACCTGTGAACAGTGAATCCAAGAAAGACATATAAGAAGAAACTTCTGAAATAATGGTAAAACAAAGGACTTTAAGGGAGTTTGCATTTCCCAACATGAACCAAGAGGCTATGTGCATTGAATTTCTTGATATTGAGGTAGCTTTTAAATTAAAATCAAGATTGATTCAACTTTGCATAAGCTAAAGATGTTAGATGTACCTCCATTTCCTAGCAAGTTGGCAAAGGCAAAGAAAGAGGAGGGGGAGCATGAATTGTTGAAACTTTTAGGAAGGTTAAGGTCAACATTCCATTGTTGGATGCAATGAAGCAAATTCCACGTTATGCCAGGTTTCTCAAGGAGTTGTGCACCAACAAGAAGAGGTTAAAAAGTGAAGAAAAAATCAGAGTTGGAGAGAATGTGTTAGCAGAAATACAAAGAAATTTGATAAAAATGCAAGGATCCAGGTATGTTCACTATTCCATGTGTGATTGGCAATTATGCGTTAGGAACGACAATGCTAGATTTAGGAGCATCGATATATGTTATGCCCCTTTCAATCTATAGAGTTTTGAATCCAGGACCTTTTTAGGAAACAAGGGTAATAATTCAATTAGCAGATAAGTCTAACACATACCCTTAAAGGTATTGTTGAGGATGTTCTAGTTAGAGTCAATGAATTAATATTTCCTGCAGATTTTTATATCATTGACATGGATGATGAGTGTGCTTTAAATTCAACTCATATATTGTTAGGTAGACCATTCATGAAAACAGCTAGAACTAAGATTGATGTGCATAAGGGTATTTTATCTTTTAATATTAATGGAGAAATAATAACATTTAATATTTTTGATGTTATGAAATATCCTAAAGAATTTGAATATGTTTTTCATATTGATGTTATTGACCCCATTATACAATATGATTTTGAGCTGAATCTTATGAAGGATAAGTTGAACTTAGGGTTGCAACCAAAGTTGTCAGTTTTGCTTTGGTTGGTGTTTTGTTTTTGTAATTGGAACTGAATGTTTCGGTTTCAGAGCCTTTTGACATATCGTTTTGGGGTTGTACTGTTCATATATAATTAATTAATTATATATATGAAAAAAATAATTTAACAAACATATTTCAAATTTTCCAAAGATTATTTTTCTTTTAAATTAATTTTTTATATATATCTTTATATTATTCTAATGATTGATGTAAAAAATATTTTTTAAAAATAAAAAAATATTGTTTTAATATATAGTTTTTTAAAAAAACATTTTGAAAATTAGGAACACCCATTTAAAATACTAGGCAAAGCAAAAACCCTTCACACAGTAGCCATAGCCAGTACCAGCCTAGATGCTACCCTCCTGAGCTGTGGCTACACGTTGCTTCTATAGAAAGATCCCCAAATCATTCCTTTTGTTCCTGGATTCAAATCAATTTATTTGCTGATGGGATTTTAGTCCCCATCAATTAATTCTATAACACAGAATCCAAGAAATGCAGCTCGTTTACTTCTGAACGTTACATAAAAAATCATTCTATTTTTTAAGGTCAAAACGACATAGCTGGGTATAATACCGGGGTATTTTGGCTAGTATTTGACAGAAAAATCTGAAACGGAATGAAATTTAAACCTAGATAAAAATGATGTCGTTTTGTCTCGTTTCTTTACTAGTATGATATGTTTCAGCTATTTTGGCCAAACAAAACAAAACTGACAACTATGGTTGCAACAGAGGAAGACAAATAAGGATTTAAGGAGGGAAATTGATGAAGACATGAGAGAAGCAATTATGTCCCTACATTCATTGCATATAATGCATAACATATGGACTAGCTTACCTATTGAATTACCAAGTTCACATGTAAAAGATCTACCTTCCATTGTGCAAGCACCGAAACTGGAGTTCAAAAATGTGCCCACACATTTGAGGTATGTGTACTTAGGAGAAAATGAAACACTCCAAGTCATTATTGTGAATGCTCTAACTAGGTTCATAAGGACAAATTATTAAGGGTTTTGAGGGAACATAAGATAACAATTGCTTGGACATTGGCTGACATTAAAGGGATTAACCTTACTCTTTGTATGCACAAAATTTTGCTCAACAGTGATGCCAAACCCATGAGGGAAACTCAGCACAAACTCAATCCAACAATGAAGGAGGTTGTTATGAAGGAAATTTTGAAGTTATTGGACCAAGGGATTATCTATCCAATATCTGATAGTCCATGGGTAAGCCTAGTGCACATAGTTCCTAAGAAGACTGGTCTAACTCTTGTTCCCAACGAACAAAATGTACTTATCCCCATGAGAGTGCAGAATGGGTGAGAATGTGTATTGACTTTGTGGCGACGACGATTTTTCGCGCTTCGCACCCCGCCATCCCCGGGTCTGGGGGAGATAACGGCACGCGATGAAAAGGGGTATGTTTTATAGCCGTAAAATTTACGCCTATAATTATTAGGAGTCGCCACCTAGTATTAAGGTTACTAGGAACCTAGTGGTCTGCGAGAGTCTTGGGTAAGAGGACTTGTTGTGCAAGGGGAAGATGCATCACCCCCAGTGCACCCTACCTAAGGTAAGCTGCATTGTTGTTTGATTGTTTTTCTAAGTTAAAATTTTTACACTGCATTTTCAAAAAAACATTTTTTTGTCTGCGGGTGTACATTACAATGTAATTTTACACCGCAGTTGAAAATCTTTTTTTCTTATCTACGGATGTACTTTACAATGTAATTTTACACCGTAGTTAAAAAAATTTTAATCTACGGATATATCATACAATGTAATTTTACACCGTAGTAAAAATATTTTTTTATCTGCGGGTGTACTTTACAATGTAAATTTACACCGCGAAAGTTAAGACAAAATAATTGTTAAATTATTTTTGATATTTTGGCCAAATCCCAACGGATAATCATAAACTGGTTACGATATCCAAATTTTCGTTTCAAATTATGAGAAAGATGCAACATAATTTTTACGAAAAATATGTATGAAAAAATCATGGAATTTGGCCGTATGCACAAAAACAAATACATTTTTTGTATTTTTGAATTTTTTTTGTAATAATAATAGTAGTAAAAAAAAATATTTTTTTATCAATTTGTATTTTTTATTTTTTATTTTTTTCTTCTTTTTTTTTTCTGGGTTGGGCTCTCAGCCATAGTGGGCTGACAGCCCAGCCTTAGTGGACTGGGCTTCCAGTCCTCACGGGCTGGAAGCCCAGAAGGGTATGGCTGGGCTTCCAGCCATCGTGGGCTGGAAGCCCGCTTTTTATGGTCGGGTCGGGCACCAAACCCGACCCGACCCATTGGGAGTGAATTATTTCACTCCCGCGAAGAAGATGAACAGTAGGTTGATGGTTTTTCGAGTTTGATGAATGACTTACTTGTTAACACCGTTGTGTAGAGGACGTCGAGGTGATCATTCCTGTCGTGGTGGCTTCATCAACGGTGGCCTGTGGTGGCCGGAGGGAGCCTCCAAAGTCGCCGGGCTTGAACTGCAACTGTCACCGTTGCTTCGCCTGAGAGTGGGGTTCGATTTCTGGTATATGGGGGAGTCTTATGGTGATGTTAAGGATGGCAATGGGTGGTCAAAATGGATGTTAATGGTGGAGAAAGAGTTCGGCTGAAGCATTTCTAGAGAGAGAGAGGTTGCAGGCCGAGAGGAAGAGAGAGACAGCTGGTTGTTGAGGATGATGATGATGGTTTTACGTTCGTTTTTCTTGTGTTTTTGATTGTAGAAATCTCTATAAACCTTCTCCGAACTTCTTCCCCTTTTTCCTGCCCGTTCTCCCCAGAATTTTTTTCCTCCTCCTTCAGGCAGTCGTGCATGGTGGCTTTTATAGGCGTGCTCGGCCTGACACGGTGGCTGCTGGTTGGCGACGTGGTGTCTGGCGTGCCTGCGATGGTGGCTGGTCAGCAGGCGTGGGCGGCCGGTCGGCGGGTTGCAGGGAAAGGTAGACGGCGGGGAAGGCACGGCGTGCGTGCTGTGCAGCTTTGAGAAGGCAAAGTTGGACTTTGGTCCTTCAATTTATGATTGTTTCAATTGCATCCTCAATTGGATTTAAATTTGTAATTTTATGCAATTGTGCCCCTGGCCGAATTTCAATATTACCCTTGACTTCGAGCGCCTTTTTTATTTTGGTCCTTTACTTCTGATTCATGCAATTTGACCCTCAATTGACAATTAAACTTCAATTTGACCCTTAATTTTGCACAATTAGCTTGGAAAAATTCAATTGGGTCTCCAAAAATTCCAATCTTCTCAATTGAGCCCGAATTAAATTCAAGAATTTGATTTTTTGTCAATTAAGCCCTTAATAAAATTAATTTGATCAATTTAAAGCATAATTAAGTTCTTGCACTTAATTAAATTCTTCAATTGGACCCTAAATTAATTCTCAAACATAATAATATTTTGAATTAGCCCATGATTAAATCAAATTGGCCTATAAAAAATATAATTATGATTTTTGACTTAATTTTTACCTCGAATTTGTATTTTCTCTCATTTTTGGGCACAAAAGAGATATGATTCAGCTCAGAAAATATTCAAAATTCTCACTGTGATTTTCCACCGACGCCAAAACCTTTTTATTTTTATTTTTTGTCATTTTTATTTTATTTTGAGGAGTCACCCAAAAATTGGGTGATGACAGACTTCAGGAAGTTGAATGCTCACACACGAAAGGATTACTTCCCAATTCCTTTCATAGATGAAATGCTTGAAAGACTAGCAGGTAAGTCATTATTCTGTTTCTTAGATGACTTTTTTGGTTACTATCAAATAGTTGTAGCTCAAGAAGACCAAGAAAATATAACTTTTACTTGTCCATTTGGAACATTTGCTTACCGACATATGCCTTTTGGATTGTGCAATGCCCTAGGTACATTTCAAAGATGTATGATGAGCATTTTCTCTAACTTGATTGAAAATTGCATTGAAATTTTTATGGATGACTTTACTATCTATGGCAATTCTTTTTATCAATGTTTAGATCACTTAACTAAGGTTTTGAAGCGATGTATTAGCACAAACTTGGTTTTAAACTATGAAAAATGTCATTTCATGGTCCAGGATGGAATAGATTTAGGTCATGTGGTTTCAGCTAGAGATATTGAGGTCAACATAGCAAAAGTTGATTTGATTACAAGTTTACCCTATCCTACTAATTTTAGGGAAATTCATAGTTTTCTTGGTTATGTAGGTTTCTATAGGCGGTTAATCAAGGATTTCTCAAAGATTGCACAACCACTGTCCTGACTGTTACAAAAGAATGTGCCTTTCAACTTTGAAGCAAATTATAGAATAGCATTTGACAAATTGAAAGGAGCTCCTCACCTCAGCACCAATCGTACAACCACCAAATTGGGAAATGCCCTTTGAAATCATGTATGATGCAAGTAAACTTGCCATGGGAGTTGTACTTGGGCAATGAAATGGAAAGAAAAGCCATGTTATTTGCTATGCTTTGAGGACACTAAACTCGACTCAATGCAATTATTCAACAACAGAAAAGAGCTTTTAGTTATTGTGTTTGCCTTGGACAAGTTTTGATCATGTTTGTTAGGATCTAAAGTGACTATTTTCTCAGATCATGCAGCCCTTAAGTACTTATTATCAAAAAAGGAATCCAAATCGAGGCTTATACGCTGGATTTTGTTGTTGCAAGAGTTTGATTTGGAAATAAAGGATAAAAAAGGAGCTGACAATTCTATGGAAGACCATTTGAGTAGAATTGTGAATGAGGAAGATATGCTACCAATTGCCAAGACATTCCCTGATGAGCAACTGTTGCATTTACAAGGTAAGGAACCATGGAATGCTGTCATTGTTATTTTTTTTGTTACGGGGATCTTACCTAATGAATTAAAAAAGAAAAGAAGGACAAAATAAAGAATGACTCTAAGTATTATATAGAGGATGAGCCATATCTTTGGAAAATAGGTTTGAATCAAGTTATCCGTAGATGCATACCAAATGATGAAATTTATTCCATTCTTACTTATTGTCATAATTATGCATGTGGTGGACATTTTTTGAACCATTGTATATTTTAAGATTCTTTATTTTCTTTAAAAACTAGGTTGTGACTCCATGTTTTAAAGTTTCCATTAATTTTCATAGGTCTCAATTTCATGTTAGATGGTACAAAACTTTTTTACTATAATAACCTAAGATTCAATTGAATTGTGGTTTGCTCTATCAAATCAATAGTGCAATTGTTAAGCAAGAGCTCACTTCTTGGTCTTGAAACTTTATTTTTCTTGTGTTTTAGTCCTTGGATGTTGAGAGATGAGAGAGAAAGTCTCTTAATAAAAGGAATAAAAGATAAAACTTTTAGCTACCCATATTCAACTTATTAATAAGATGTTAATGAATTCATTTTGAAGAGAAAAATTCAATTAAAGTTGTTTTCTCCTTTAAATAAATTATAAAAAGGATGTTGATACTTACTTTGATTTTTATTCTTAAATTTATTAAAAGGTATTTTATGGTTGAAAATAGGTTTATAAGGAAAACTCTAATGTTCTTATGGTGTTTGCATGTAAAAATAAGTTGAAGTTTAGGTTTTAAAATCTAAAAACTCGAATCCAAATTTCCCTACTATCATTAGAGATAGCTTAAAAGTAATAGTTGATGACATGGTGTTTGTCCAATTTGATGATTAGGCTCCTCCTAAGCCTAAGACTAGACCCTAGTCTTTTTTAAATGGCTTTTGGACTTTTTTTAATTATTTATTTTAATTTAGCACAAATTTTATTGTATATGAAATTATTAAAATTATATTTAAAAATGTATCTAGTTGTGTCATATTTTTCTAGACCTTTTATGACAATATTAACAATTATTTTCTGAATTATTATATATGAACTTAATTTTCACTTTTCTCATACAATCATTAAAATTTTAAAGGAAATAAACTATTTATTTTGTTATTTTAAATATTTTACATAATTTCATTACATTAATTATTCTATTACTTTTTATAATCATATAAAATGAATTGAGTCCAGATTTGGTTTTTGTTTTTTTAATGAAACATGCTTTTTAAATCTTAATCATCTCTTTATTTAAAAAGTCATAATGATGATTAAAAAACACATCTTCATGGAATATAGAAAAAGAGCCCTAATAAAAAAAAGCATTTTTTTTAACTTAAAATATTAGAAATTTTATACACTTTTAATTTTTATTCAAAGAAACATGTTGTTAATAAAGAAATACATGAATAAAAAAGGAAAATTTGGATATAAAATGAATTCCTTATAATCTAAATATTTATATTTCTTATAAATATCTATTTAAATTGATATAAATATCGAGAATGTCGCGGTAGCACAAATTAATTACCCTAGTTTAAAACAAAACACACAAGATAGTATAAAGCAAGTAAGGGGTCGATCCCACGAGGATGTTTTAGTTCAGATTTTTGTGCTATACGCTATGCAATGGGGGGTGGGGGTGGAAGTTATCTAGGCTAAAGAAAAAGAAAACTAAGCGAAAGTTATGTAAAACCAAAATTTATCAATAAAACAAACCTTAGTCACAAGTAAACAACCACCTATAGAAATCATAATTGATCATGGAAAGGAAACACCAATTTATATTCTGAATATTTATCTCTTCTTAAAATTTGTTAGTTAACGGATTTGTCGTATAACTTACCCTAACCATCAAAAAACCACAATGTCTGCACTAGTAATTTAAATCAATAGCAACCTTAAGAACTAGATAAATTGATTAATCAAGAAACATAATTGTCCGCAATCTATGTTTGATTTGATTGAATGTTCTCCCTAAGATTAATAACATAGATCTGCCACAATTATTAACTTAGTTGCTTCATAAGTTCATATACCACAACTCCAATTTTGATATCAAACTTAGCAATAGATTGTCTACAATAATAACTTAGAGTTCACTCTAGCAGTTAAATAAACAATCATAGGAAAAATAAGCATAGAAAACAAACATATGCATCATATAAACTGAAAAGGTAAAAAAATCTCATAGTTCTTGAAATTTGAAGGATTCTATGTCTTCGCAATCAAGAAAAAAGAGTTTAGCCTTGCAAGTTTGTTGAACAACTAATTAAAAAGATGAAAGAGTGCATGATTTCGGGTTTAAAGGAAGAAAATTAATTTGTTGGCTTCTTCTTGTTGGTTGGCCAGCTCTTTTTGCTCTTTTTTTATACCACATAGGAAACCCTAGTTTTTTAAAATACAGAATAGTCCTCCCTTAAGTTGATAGTTTACATTTACGTACTTTAATAACTATTTTCTTAAAACAGAGAAATAGCCTTGCATGAAATTTTTAAGATTTGACTTAGAGGAGCTAAATTGATGAAATAAAAGCTTAGATGCCGGTTTAGATGCTTCGTAAAGTAATTGGAATTCGTTTTTTTCACGTAACCTATTTGCTAGTAGAATTCAGCTTTTATCTTTCAAAATTCATATATATCTTATATGACATCTTTGTCTGATTCCATTTGGAGTGTTGATAGATGCTTGAGTAAAAAATCCAACAAAATTGATTTGCATCAATTGGACGTGTGTAGCTTGGGATATTCAAATCGGAATGGTCAAAGGTCAACATTAGCAGATTCTGAGATTTGACTCTGAAAGCAGAGATTTCAATGCTCCTTCTTTTTTAATTATTTTTCTTGTAATATATTTCCAGAAAAGTATGGATATTAGTTTTTTTTAATTCTACTTGAATCACTTCATTTCGATCTCTATAGCTTACACTCTGTACATAACATCAATTGAAAGTTAAATCTGTCAATCACCTCCAATTATCTTATTTTTGCATCGTTCATCAAAAAATGACTTCAAAACATAAAACAAAAAATATCAAAATATGGGTTAAAATATCAAATAATATAGTTGCATCATAAAACTTAACAAATACAGATTTTGATAACTTTATTACTTCGTTTCTCGGAATCACAACTAGTTGAATCTGAAATTTGTATTGCTCTGGCCTACAATCTGCTTTTATTATTGAATTGCAACTATTGCAATGGTTTACAAAACATTTAAACACATAGAATAATAATAGAATTTAATTAGATGACTGCACTTAAAATAACTATAGAATACAAGTTTCAAATATGGTCACTCAAAACCCTAAGCAGTGTCATCAAGGAAAGGATAATCAGTGTAACCAACAACAGGATCATGTGTATAGAATGTTTCTCTGTTGTACTTGTTGAGAGGAGCATCAAGTTCAAATCTCCTCGGCAAATCTGGATTAGCCAAGAACAGGCGACCATAAGCGACAAGGTCTCCTCGGTTCTCTTCAATAGCTTTGTTTCCATCTTCCCTATCATAACCACCGGCAACCATGAATGTGTTGTTGAAAGCTTTCCTCATTGGTAGCAGACTTTCAGAAAATTTGGCATTCTCTGCGCCAATCTTCATTCTTGGTTCAACCATGTGGCAGTAAGCAATACTAAATTTATTCAAGGATTTAACCATGTAGAGCCCTAGTGCTTCGGGATCTGAGTCTCCTGATTCCATATAGTTTACGTGAGGAGATAGTCTTATTCCAACTTTATCTGATCCTATCTCGTTCACTATGGCCTCAACTATTTCCAAAGAGAAGCGACAACGGTTCTCTAGTGATCCACCATAGTGGTCTGTTCTGTCGTTTACTTGATCTTTCATGAACTGGTCAATTAGAAATCCGTGAGCCCCATGGATCTCAACTCCATCAAAACCTATGGAAATCATAGAAACAAGCTTTAAGTGATGGTGTATATTATTTGTGAAACCCATTTTCCAGATGTTCTAACTGCATTTCCAGCACAAAAACTCTATTTGTTTTCTTTTTGGTGGGATATTGAAGCTTAACTTTCTAAATTGTTGTGCAATCATGTATTGTTCACTTTTTAAAATCCTGTGAGAAAATTCAGTGTTTCTGAGAAAGAAAGTTTACCGGCTTCTATCGCGTTCCTTGCAGCAATTCTGAAATCATGGACTATTTGAGGGATTTCATCTGTCCTAAGACGCCTCGGAGGTGTGAACTCCATGCCTTCAACTGGAGAAGATATTGGCTTGTCTGTAGAAGAGACTGGAGCTTGCCCATCTGGCTGAAAACCTGCAAAGGCCAATAACGTAGAAAAATTAACTAGGAACCATATTAATCTTTTCATTTTTTGAAAATGATTTTGCCAGCATTAGTCATCGTTACAGTTACTGGAAGAACATTTTAACTAAGAACAATATTGAAATGCTTTGTTATCATTTGGACTCGAACAGAAAGTTCTGATTGATTTGCACAGCTCTGATTACCAACATGGAGATTAAAGGCTATAACTCACCGCTATTTGACACCCTTCCAGCGTGCCAAATTTGACAGAAGAAAATGCCTCCTTTGGCATGGACAGCATCCACAATGGGTTTCCATGCTTCGACTTGCTCTTTGGTCCAAATACCTGGACCATGTACGTGCCTATATATATATATATTCATTCAAATGTAAGATTATGAACACACTGAAGTGTCAGCGTAAGAAAATCGAATATTAAATTTACTCTGATCTATTCCAATAAACGCAACTAAAAGTGGCATGGCTGATGGAATTACCCTTTTGCTGTGTCAGAAACATTAGTGGCTTCAGCTATGAGAAGACCCCCCTTCGTGGCTCTCTGGGAGTAGTATAGAACTGTATGCGGCTGAGGAACATTATCGTAAAATCTCTGTCTAGTCAATGGTGCCAGGACAATTCTGAAAATAATATGTAATCGCCGAAGTAGTTATAGTTAAAATGTTAGTCAAAGAAAGCAGTATCCATTGTATTAATTATTTATTTAACCTGGAAATTTACATGATTATATTTCCCGGCCATGAGTTGCTGATGACAGTCTGATCAAAACCAGGAAATCAAAGAACAAACACTAAAGTTTTGGATGATCTTATAACAAATTCAATACCCAAGTATCAGTTTTTATTGATCAATAAGATTTCACAGAAGGATTCTGAATACAGAAAGCAAATTACGATCACAGCATGTCGTCTACATCAAGAAAATGGATGTATATATGAAACCATATTGTTCATTAAACAAAAGGGAATCAAGTACCTGTGAGAAAGATTATACTTTCCCATCTTGTATGGGGTGAGAAGAGGCAACGTGGGAGTCTCAGTACCCATTCTTTCTTGTTGTTGATTCATTCTTCTTCTGGTGATTCACTAAAAACTTGTAGGGGTAGGAATGGAGAGAACCAAGCAAGCCTGGTGGGCTATTTATATTCTTATTCTGGCTTGAATAAACAAATTTGATGACGTTTGTGGGAACGTATTATGGAGAGAACAAATTTGAGAGGTAGAATCCATCTTCATAACCCAGATGGAAATTCCTGGGATTACTCTGTTATTATTATAGTTATTTGAAGGTTTGGTCTGCAACAATTATCATTTTATACAAACAAGATTTTCTTGAAAAAATTATAATTAAATATATGTGACAGTTGAAGTCAATTATTTTAAATATACAGTCATTGAGATTGTTTTTAATTTATTTTTAAAAATACATAAAAATAATATTGTTTTATTTTTTAAAAAAATATTTTTAATATTAACATATAAAAATACAGAAACATTCTTATGGAAGATGTCCATTGAATTCTTTTGTCGCCGCCCTGCTTCAAGCTTTGTCATGCGTGACGTGTTTTTCAACTTTCTATTATATTTGCTGGTTGGTCAAGAAGATATCAAAATATTATAGTATTGAACTTGAACCTGGACGCAGGAATAGAAGAATTCAGGTTTTGTTCGTTCATACCACGAATGAGTTGCAATTAACTCACTGAAAGATCTTCGTTTTCAAAAAGGAATTTGTTTTGAAAATAAAAATCAGATTTAAATAATTTCACACATAAGAACAAATAAAAGTAATTAAAAATTCCAAGAACATAAAACCGATCAATCAAACAATCTTTTTTTCTAATTTAATAAATCAATTATTTTTTGTTTTTATTAAGTTCTTTCATCTATTTCTCATTCTGATTTTCATTTTCCCTCCTCATTTTACTATTTTCACGTTGAGAAGAAAGTAAAATGAGGGGGGGAAATTAGAAATCCGAATGAGAAATACATGAAAGAACTTAATAAATAACAAATAATAATTGATTTACTAATTAAAACCTGAATTCTTCTATTTCTGCGTCCAGGTTCAAGAGATATCTTCTTGACCAACCAGCAAAAATAATAGAAAGTTGAAAGACACGTCATGCATGACAAAGCTTGAAGCAGGGCGGCGACAAAAGAAGTCAATGGACATCTTGCATATGAACAATATAAAATGAATTCAAGAGACATCTTCCATGTAGTAGATGATTAGAGTTACAAGTAGTTTGAGATTAAGAGTTTTGTTCCCTGTAGTTTCAAGTTTGAGTTTTGTGATTGGTAATAGGATGGTTATTAGAGGTTTATATAATTATTAATTTTAAAATTCAAAGATTTAATTGAGATACACGCAAATTAACCTGGACAATCACGTTAATAAAAATAAAATAAATTTATATTACTTTTTTAACATTATAAAATGAATCACGAACACACTTTCCATACATCATGATTGACACTTGCATTTTTGAAAAAAAGAATTTTATTATTTAAATTTTTAATATTTTCAGATAATTTTAATATGCTAATTATACTTCCAAATATACGTGTATTTAAAATAATTGATTTCAACTGTCACATATATTTAATTATAATATTTTCAAGAAATCTTGTTTGTATAAAATGATAATTGTTGCCAACCAAACCTTCAATTAATTATAATAAAAGAGTAGTCCAAGGAATTTCCTTTTTGCGGTGATGAAGATGGATTCTACCTTTCCGATTTGTTCTCTCTATAATACGTACCTACAAACGTCATCACATTTTTTTTCCAACCCAAAATAAGCATATAAATAGCCCACCAGACTTGCTTGGTTCTCTCCATTCCTACTCCTACAAGTTTTTAGTGAACCACCACCAGAAGAATCAAACAACTACAAGAAAGAATGGGTACTGAGACTCCCACGTTGCCTCTTCTCACCCCATACAAGATGGGAAAGTATAATCTTTCTCACAGGTACTTGATTCCCTTTTGTTTGATGAACAATATGGTTTCATATATATCCATTTTCTTGATGTAGATGACATGCTGTCATCTCAATATGCTTTTCTGTTTTCAGCAGCAACATGCTGCTTTTGTATTCAGAATTCTTCTGTGATCTCAATTTACATCAATTTGCTTTGAAATGGATGATATGTTTCCTCTTTTCTGTTGGGTATTGAATTTGTTATAAGATCATCCAAAACTTTTAATCTTAGTAATCTACCCATATCATAGTTGTGTGTTCTTTGATTTCCTGGTTTTGATCAGACTGTCATCAGCAACTCATGGCCGGGAAATACAATCATGTAAATTTCCAGGTTAAATACAATGGATACTGCTTTCTTTGACTAACATTTTAATTATAACTACTTCGGTGATTACATATTTTTTTCAGAATTGTCCTGGCACCATTGACTAGAGAGAGATCTTACGATAATGTTCCTCAGCCGCAAGCAGTTCTATACTACTCCCAGAGAGCCACGAAGGGGGGTCTTCTCATAGCTGAAGCCACTGGTGTTTCTGACACAGCACAAGGGTAATTCCATCAGCCATGCCACTTTTTGTTGCGTTTATTGGAATACAACAGAGTAAATTTAATTTTCGATTTTCTTACACTGACACTTCATAATCTTACAATTGAATACATATATATATATATATATATATATATATATATATATATATATATATATATAGGTACCTACATGCTCCAGGTATTTGGACCAAAGAGCAAGTAGAAGCATGGAAACCCATTGTGGATGCTGTCCATGCCAAAGGAGGCATTTTCTTCTGTCAAATTTGGCATGTTGGAAGGGTGTCGAATAGCGGTGAGTTATAGCGTTTAATCTCCTTGGTGTGATCTTCTCTTAATTCGTGCCTTGATGCATAAACTTTAACCAACTGTTGGAAATAAGAGATGAGCAAATCAATAATGTTCGAGTCCAAATGATAACAAAGCACCAAACATTTCCATTTGTTATCCAGTTTAGTAGATATGGGAAAATGTTTTTGTTTTTCCTTTTCTCTCCATTTTATTCCTGTCAAAATGTTTCTGTTTTCCTTATTTTAATATTGTTCTTAGTTAAAGCTCTCTTATTTTCGATGACTAATGCTGACAAAATCATTTTCAAAAAATGAATAGATTAATATGGTTCCTAGTTAATTTTTCTACGTTATTGGCCTTTGCAGGTTTTCAGCCAGATGGGCAAGCTCCAGTCTCTTCTACAGACAAGCCAATATCTTCTCCAGTTGAAGGCATGGAGTTCACACCTCCGAGGCGTCTTAGGACAGATGAAATCCCTCAAATAGTCGATGATTTCAGAATTGCTGCAAGGAACGCGATAGAAGCCGGTAAACTTCTTTCTCAGAAACACTGAATTTTCTCGCATGATTTTAAAAACTGAACAATACATGATTGCACAACAATTTAGAAAGTTAAGCTTCAATATCCCACCAAAGAGAAAACAAATAGAGTTTTTGTGCTGGAAATGCAGTTAGAACATCTGGAAAATGGGTTTCACAAATAATATATACCATCACTTAAAGCTTGTTTCTATGCTTTCCATAGGTTTTGATGGAGTTGAGATCCATGGGGCTCACGGATATCTAATTGACCAGTTCATGAAAGATCAAGTAAACGACAGAACAGACCACTATGGTGGATCACTAGAGAACCGTTGTCGCTTCTCTTTGGAAATAGTTGAGGCCATAGTGAAGGAGATAGGATCAGATAAAGTTGGAATAAGACTATCTCCTCACGTAAACTATATGGAATCAGGAGACTCGGATCCCGAAGCACTAGGGCTCTACATGGTTAAATCCTTGAATAAATATAGTATTGCTTACTGCCACATGGTTGAACCAAGAATGAAGATAGGCGCAGAGAATACCAAATTTTCTGAAAGTCTGCAACCTATGAGGAAAGCTTTCAACAACACATTCATGGTTGCCGGTGGTTATGATAGGGAAGAAGGAAACAAAGCTATTGAAGAGAACCGAGGAGACCTTGTCGCTTATGGCCGCCTGTTCTTGGCTAATCCAGATTTGCCGAGGAGATTTGAACTTGATGCTCCTCTCAACGATTACAACAGAGAAACATTCTATACACATGATCCTGTTGTTGGCTACACTGATTATCCTTTCCTTGAAGACACTGCTTAGGGTTTTGAGTTACCATATTTGAAACTGGTATTCTATAATTATTTTTATTGCAGTCGTCTAATTAAATTGTATTATTGTTCTATGTGTTTAAATGTTTTGTAAACCATTAAAATGGTTGTAATTCAATAATAAAAGCAGGCCAGCATCAGATAGTTTTTATTTAGGAAAATTATGCTTACAATGTTTCCCAGATAGGAGAGGTATGGGAAAGGTCTTGGAACCTAATAAAGGGGAAGGAGCAATTGCATTTATATTACTCCAAATTATTTCCTTTGTATTTCCAAACTTTTAACTTGCTTAAGCATTTCCCTGCATCAGAAGTGCTACGAGAGTTGGTCAAGGGTAAAGCCCATTGACAAGGAATACGGAGAAGGGAGAGACATTGTCTACTCGGTTTAACTCATGTCAATGACTGTGAAAATGTCCTCAAGGTCCACCTCGGTTTAACTCAGTAATATGAATTATTACTGACCTTGAGGACATTTTTCGGTGAGGAACTGCTTCCACCTCTGTACGAGAAGACATGACCAAGCTACCGAATCTGCGGCCTACAATGAGAGAGGTAGTGAAGGTGCTCGTTGATTCTGATTCAGGTCTCCTGATAACTGTTTAGACAAAAATGGCAAGCTTTTCTCTAGTAATTTTCCATTTTTAGCAGATGTCTATCTCTAGATCTTCATCAACTATGGCCAAATCTGGAGAAAATATATTTATAGAGCTAGATAAAGCTGGTTTATAAAAAGCATTCTGATGTTGTCTAATCGAGTGCTTAGAGTATTTATTTTGTGATCTAATCTATATTAATTGGAGGCTTAAGTAATTTTAAATTATCATTTGCTCCAACTTTTGCTTGTTTTCTGTGTGAATTGCATCCATCTCTCTGCTGGACATCATCAAGTCGACACAGTCAAATTACTACATGAAACAAAAGGATAGGAAAATCAAGATTGCAAGATTTGATAGAGGCGGAGAGTACTATGGTAGATACACAAAAAAGAGACAAATGATAGGTCCATTTGCAAAATTCCTTGAAAAGGAAGGCATTGTTGCTCAATACACAATGCTTGGCACACCACAACAAAATGGTGTGACAGAAAGAAAGAATCGCATATTAATAGACATGGTAAGGAGCATGATTAGTAATTCTAAGTTGCCTTTATCTTAATGGAGTGAAGCCTTAAAAATTGCTGTGTATTTATTAAACCGGGTCCCATCCAAGGTTGTTCCTAAGACACCTTTTGAATTGTAGAATGGATGGAAACCAAGTTTTAATCACTTACAAATATGGGGTTGTCTTGCTGAAGTGAGGATTATAATCCAAACATGAAGAAATTAGACCCAAGGACACCTAGCAGTTATTTTATTGGCTATGCAGTAAACTCCAAAGGATTTAGGTTTTACTGTCCTTCTAATAATACTAGAATTGTTGAGTCTATAAATGCAAAAATTTTAGAGGATTCTGAACCTAGTGGAAGTGTTTGTCCTCAAATGATTGAATTTGAGGAAACACAAGAGTTGACTGAAACACCTTTACATCAAGGACATTTGATTATGCTCAAGGAAATTCAAAATGATTATCTTGAACCATAATCAATTACAGAACAGTTAACTCATGAGGAACAAGTTCAGATTGAACCTACTCAAACTCTGCCAAATACAGAGCAAGTAGAATTAAGAAGATCCTCTTGAATAATTAGACCTGTAATCTCCAGTGATTATGTTATATATCTCTAAGAATCCGATTTTGATGTTGGGTCTAAAGATGATCCAAAAATGTTTTCACAAGCCATGAATGGAGAACACTCCACATTATAGATTAATGTCATGAAAGAAGAGATGGAATTCATGGCTAAAAATCAAGTCTAGGATCTCGTTGACTTACCAAAGGGAGCTGTCAAGGTTATCAAACTCGCGAGTCAACTCGCAAACTCGTACGAATTTGCGAGTTGACTCATCAAAACTGGTTGAATCGGAAAGAAAAATTGAAACCGGTAAAACTCGGTCAAAATCGGGTTGACTCGTAAAATCGGACCGAATCAGTCCGATCTTACGAGTTCAAGGGATTCGGTCGCAGGGCTAAGGGCGCTGAGCTTTCGTTTGCAATTTTTCGTTTCTTTCATTTACAATTTTACAAATTTCATTTGCAGCTCAAAATCCTCTCTTCTCTTCTCAGCCAAGAACCCTAAATCGTCATTTATCACCCACAAAATCCCTCAAATTGCCAGTTCTCAGTTCAGCAGCACAAGCAAAAGCACAAGAAAGGAAGGGAGATGAGCACAAGAAAGGGAGATGAGCACAAGAAAAGGGAGGGAGATGAGCAGCGGCGGCACAAGGAAAGGGAGATATGGGGGGGGGGGGGCAAAAGTAAGGGAATTAGCCAATTAGGGTTGGGGGCTTTTATAATAATAATAATAATAATAATAATAATAATAACAACACTACGTTTCTGGGGGGGGGTTATAATAATAATAATAACAACAACAACAACAACAACAACAACGTGGGGGGGGGGGGGGGTGTTATAATAATAATAATTAATAACTTATTGGGAAATAAGTTATATAATAATAATAATAATAATAATAATACTATAATTTAAAAAAATAATTTTATTGTTGGAGGGTTTTTTAAAAGCAATTATTTAACTATATAACTTACTCCTATTAATGATATAATTAATTATTATATAAGAATAATAATATAATTTTAAAAAATAATTTTATTGTTGGAGGGTTTTTTTAAAAGCAATTATTTAATTATATAACTTACTCCTATTAATGATATAATTAATTGCATAATTAAAATATATATAAAATAATTGAACTTTATTTAAAATAAGATAAAAAAATGGTTCTCCAAAATAGCTTTTACCATTGGAGAACACGTCAACAAAAAAACTATATATACACTATTCAACAAAAAAACCTTAACTAATGAAGTTTTATGGCCATTATTATGTTATATTGTATTCGATAATATTTTACATACGATTTAATGATTTTTCTTCTCACACGGTTTTAGCTGTGATTTTATGATTTTTGTACGGACAAATTCGGGTACGATCTTACGATCCGATTTTTCGAAACCCCTTCTGTTTCGTGTCAAAATAGCGATTTTGACAACCTTGGGAGTTATAGCCATGCTGCAAATGGGTTTACAAAACCAAAACAGATGCTTCCAATAATGTTGAACGATATAAAGCTAGACTTGTGGCCAAGGGTTTCACTCAAAAGGAAGGCATTGATTATCATAAAACCTTCTCTCTAGTATCAAAGAAGGATTCATTTAGGATAATCATGGCATTAGTAGCTCATTTTGATCTAGAGCTATATCAAATGGATGTGAAAACAATCTTTCTAAATGGGGATCTTGAAGAGGAGGTTTATATGAAACAACCTGAAGGTTTTGATAATAACATTCAGAAAGCTTGCAAACTAACAAAATCTATTTACGGACTAAAACAAGCCTCCTGTCAATGGTATATCAAATTTCACAAGGTCATTACCTCACATGGTTTTATTGAAAACCTTGTTGATCAATGTATATACCTTAAGGTCAGTAGGAGTAAAGTTATTTTTCTAGTCCTGTATGTAAATGATATTTTGCTTGCAAGTAATGATCTAGGTTTGCTACAGGAGACCAAAGGTTTCCTCTCTCAAAACTTTGAAATGAAGGATTTGGGTGAAGCCTCTTATGTCATAGGCGTAGAGATTCATAGAGATAGAAAACAAAGAATATTGAAACTATCCCAAAAGGCCTACATTGACAAAGTCTTAGAGAGATTCAGACTGAAGAACTGTAACGGTTTTATAGCACCTATCATTAAAGGAGATAGATTCAGTAATGATCAATGTCCTCGAAATGCATTGGTAAAGGAACAAATGAAGGATATTCCATATTCATCTACAGTAGGCAGCCTATTGTATTCATAGGTCTGCACTAGACCTGACATAGCAATGGTAGTTGGAATGTTGGGTAGATATCAAAGCAACCCAGTATTCGAACATTGGAAAGCTGCAAAGAAAGTTATGTGATATTTGGAAGGAACCAAACATTATAGTTTGACATACAGACACACTGACCATTTGGAGGTGGTTGGATATTTGAATTCTGACTTTGCGGGATGTGTGGATAGCAGAAAGTCTATTTCAGGATATATCTTTCTTCTTGCTGGAGGGGCTATATCCTAGAGAAGCAGCAAGCAAACTATAGTTGCTAAATCTACAATGGAGGCAGAATTTATTGCATGCTATGAAGCTACTACACAGGCACTTTGGTTGAAATTTTTTGTTGGTGGTCTCAAAATTATCGATTCTAGAGAGAGACAAATCAAGATCTTATGCGATAATCATGCTACCATATTTTTCTCAAAGAATAATAAAAGTGGAAGCAGAAGTAAACATATTGACATTAAGTACCTTCGTGTGAGAGATATTATCAAAAGACATTAAGTGTTTATTGAGCATATAAGTAACTGAATTGATGATTGTGGATCCCATGACTAAAGATTTACTAGTAAAGTTATTTAAAAGTCATGTGGAGCATATGGGATTGATTGATTCATTTTGTACTTAGTCTTAATTTTTGATATATATACATCAACTTATTGTAATAAAGTTTTGTGCACATTTATTACTTTATGCATGAGGATAAAAATGAAGTTTGGACCCGAATAACTTATAGGAAGTTTATTCATAAAGTTTTGAATGCCCATATAGTACTTATTTAAGGGATATTTTATATGTAATACATGGAAGAGACGACTTATTATATAATGGTCCTACCGCCATGATTCATGTGTAGTATTCCTTATGTGAGTGAGAGGATTACATGATCATGTTAAAAGAATAGAACATAATAAGGAGTTTATGTGTCATAAGAGCCAAGTGGGAGAATGTTGGAAATTACCATTTGTGTCCCTCATGACACACCCATGTTTTTGATCATGCAAACCCATGATCATGAAGATAGATTATGGGGTTTGATCATGGGGATCAATTGATTTATCATGGCTAATTATCTCGTTGATGAAAGGAGAAAATTGGAAAATAAATTAATGAGTGGGGTCCCTGATCTACCAATAAATAATAGCTTGTGTACTCCATCTATGGCTACTGGTAGGCATAGATCAGAACGTTCCTCTCGTAAAACATTTTATTATTTTGTATTGTTGTTGCTGCTTTGGGAAAAGCTTTGCAGCTGCTGCAATTGAGAATTCATTTAACTTCAGTACTTGAGCAACAATGGTTATAATCTAAATTTTCGCTGCTATATATATTTAGCATTCAATTATATAAGGTGTGTCTAACTAGCTCTCCGGCCTCTCTTTTTTCTTGTCTTATAAGTGCAATTTTCAGCCTCAAATTATATAAAATAGAGTGTTTTCAATTATATCTCTTTTTTTTAGAGCGTTTTTCAGCCTTCAAGCATATAAGATAGTGTATTTTTTAGTCCTATATTAGATAATGTATTTTTTAGCCTTCAATTTATCATTTGATTAATTGAGTTATTTTATTATACATTTGATTTATTGAGTCGATGTGATATCTATTTCCTTAATAACTAAGAGTGCCCTCACTAAAAATAGATGATTGACATACATCTTAATTTATGCATTTTAACTAGATTTTTATTTTCTTTAAAAAATGAATTTGTACCAAGTAAGTAACAAAAATCAATTTTAAAAAATATATATAAATAAAAAATAATTTAAAATTAATAGCAAATTCATATTAAAACTAAAAAGAAATTTGAAAATTTACAAACAAAAGAAATAAACTAAAATATCATAAGTCACGTTGAGAAGATAGTAAAATGAGGAGGGAAAATTAAAAATCAGAATGAGAAATAAATGAAAGAACATAATAAAAACAGAAAATAAATGATTTACTAAATTAGAAAAATAGATTGTTTTAATGGGTTTGATTAATCGATTTTATGTTTTAGGAATTTTTATTTACTTTTATTTTTTCTTAACTGTGAAATTATTTAAATCTGACTTTTATTTTCAACATACAAATTCTTTTTTGAAAACGAAGATTATTCAGAGAGTTAATTGCAACTCAATCGTGGTCTGGACGAACAAAACCTGAATTCTTCTATTTCTGCGTCCAGGTTCAAGTTTGTTTTGGTGGATTGTTTTGTTTGAATTTTGATATCTTCTTGACCAACCAGCAAAAATAATAGAAAGTTGAAAGACACGTCATGCATGACAAAGCTTGGAGCAGGGGGGGCGACAAAAGAAGTCAAGGGACATCTCCCATCTGAACGAACCCAGCCAATCTATATTTAGAATAATTGACTTTAACTGTCATATATATTTAATTATAATTTTTTCAAGAAAATCGTGTTTGTATACAATGATAATTGTTGCCCACCAAACCTTCAAATACTTATAATAATAGAGTAAATCCAAGGATTTCCTTTTGCGGTTATGAGGATGGATTCCACCTCTCAAATTTGTTCTCTCTATAATACGTACCTACAAACGTCATCACTCTCTTTTTTCAAGCCGAAATAAGCATATAAATAGCCCACCAGGCTTGCTTGGTTCTCTCCATTCCTACTCCTACAAGTTTTTAGTGAACCACCACAAGAAGAATCAAACAACTACAAGAGAGAATGGGTACTGAGACTCCCACGCTGCCTCTTCTCACCCCATACAAGATGGGAAAGTATAATCTTTCTCACAGGTACTTGATTCCCTTTTGTTTCATGAACAATATGGTTTCATATATATATCCATTTTCTTGATGTAGACGACATGCTGTGATCTTAATTTGCTTTCTGTATTCAGAATCCTTCTGGGAAATCTTATTGATCAATAAAAACTGATACTTGGGTATTGAATTTGTTATAAGATCATCCAAAACTTTTGTTGGGTCAAGCTTTAGTTAATCTACCCCTATCATAGCTGTTTGTTCTTTGATTTCCTGGTTTTGATCAGACTGTCATTTGCAACTCATGGCCGGGAAATATAATCATGTAAATTTCCAGGTTAAATAAATAATTAATACAATGGATA
This sequence comes from Salix arbutifolia, assembly GCA_025169955.1. NCBI lineage: Eukaryota > Viridiplantae > Streptophyta > Magnoliopsida > Malpighiales > Salicaceae > Salix > Salix arbutifolia. The sequence goes on from CM045914.1 coordinate 11,232,761, forward strand.
CTGCTTTCTTTGACAAACATTTTAACTATAACTACTTCGGTGATTACATATTATTTTCAGAATTGTCCTGGCACCATTGACTAGACAGAGATCTTACGATAATGTTCCTCAGCCGCATGCAGTTCTATACTACTCCCAGAGAGCCACGAAGGGGGGTCTTCTCATAGCTGAAGCCACTGGTGTTTCTGACACAGCACAAGGGTAATTCCATCAGCCATGCCACTTTTTGTTGCGTTTATTGGAATACAACAGAGTAAATTTAATTTTCGATTTTCTTACACTGACACTTCATAATCTTACATTTGAATATATATATATATATGTAGGTACCTACATGCTCCAGGTATTTGGACCAAAGAGCAAGTCGAAGCATGGAAACCCATTGTGGATGCTGTCCATGCCAAAGGAGGCATTTTCTTCTGTCAAATTTGGCATGTTGGAAGGGTGTCGAATAGCGGTGATGTTTAATCTCCTTGGTGTGATCTTCTCTTAATTCGTGCCTTGATGCATAAACTTTACCCAGCTGTTGGAAATAAGAGATGAGCAAATCAATAATGTTCGAGTCCAAATGATAACAAAGCACCAAACATTTCCATTTGTTATCCAGTTTAGTAGATATGGGAAAATGTTTTTGTTTTTCCTTTTCTCTCCATTTTGTTCCTGTCAAAATGTTTCTGTTTTCCTTATTTTAACATTGTTCTTAGTTAAAGTTCTCTTTTGTCAGTAACTGTTACAATGACTTATGCTGGCAAAGTGATTTTCAAAAAATGAACAGATAAATATGGTTCCTTGTTAATTTTTCTACATTATTGGCCTTTGCAGGTTTTCAGCCAGATGGGCAAGCTCCAGTCTCTTCTACAGACAAGCCAATATCTTCTCCAGTTGAAGGCATGGAGTTCACACCTCCGAGGCGTCTTAGGACAGATGAAATCCCTCAAATAGTCGATGATTTCAGAATTGCTGCAAGGAACGCGATAGAAGCCGGTAAACTTCTTTCTCAGAAACACTGAATTTTCTCCCATGATTTTAAAAACTGAACAATACATGATTGCACAACAATTTAGAAAGTTAAGCTTCAATATCCCACCAAAGAGAAAACAAATAGAGTTTTTGTGCTGGAAATGCAGTTAGAACATCTGGAAAATGGGTTTCACAAATAATATATACCATCACTTAAAGCTTGTTTCTATGCTTTCCATAGGTTTTGATGGAGTTGAGATCCATGGGGCTCACGGATATCTAATTGACCAGTTCATGAAAGATCAAGTAAACGACAGAACAGACCACTATGGTGGATCACTAGAGAACCGTTGTCGCTTCTCTTTGGAAATAGTTGAGGCCATAGTGAAGGAGATAGGATCAGATAAAGTTGGAATAAGACTATCTCCTCACGTAAACTATATGGAATCAGGAGACTCGGATCCCGAAACACTAGGGCTCTACATGGTTAAATCCTTGAATAAATATAGTATTGCTTACTGCCACATGGTTGAACCAAGAATGAAGATAGGCGCAGAGAATACCAAATTTTCTGAAAGTCTGCAACCTATGAGGAAAGCTTTCAACAACACATTCATGGTTGCCGGTGGTTATGATAGGGAAGAAGGAAACAAAGCTATTGAAGAGAACCGAGGAGACCTTGTCGCTTATGGCCGCCTGTTCTTGGCTAATCAAGATTTGCCGAGGAGATTTGAACTTGATGCTCCTCTCAACGATTACAACAGAGAAACATTCTATACACATGATCCTGTTGTTGGCTACACTGATTATCCTTTCCTTGAAGACACTGCTTAGGGTTTTGAGTTACCATATTTGAAACTTGTATTCTATAATTATTTTTATTGCAGTCGTCTAATCAAATTGTATTATTGTTCTATGTGTTTAAATGTTTTGTAAACCATTAAAATAGTTGTAATTCAATAATAAAAGCAGGCCAGCATCAGATAGTTTTTATTTAGGAAAATTATGTCTACAATGTTTCCCAGATAGGAGAGGTATGTAGCCTATTTAAAGGTCTTGGAACCTAATAAAGGGGAAGGAGCAATTGCATTTATATTACTCCAAATTATTTCCTTTGTATTTCCAAACTTAAAACTTGCTTAAGCATTTCCCTGCATCAGAAGTGCTACTAGAGTTGGTCAAGGGTAAAGCCCATTGACAAGGAATACGGAGAAGGGAGAGACATTGTCTACTCGGTTTAACTCATGTCAATGACCGTGAAAATGTCCTCAAGGTCCAACTCGGTTTAACTCAGTAATATCAATTATTACTGACCTTGAGGACATTTTTCGGTGAGGAAGTGCTTCCACCTCTGTCCAAGAAGACATGACCAAGCTACCGAATCTGCGGCCTACAATGAGAGAGGTAGTGAAGGTGCTCGTTGATTCTGATTCTTGTGCTTTCAGGTCTCCTGATAACTGTTTTGACAAAAATGGCAAGCTTTTCTCTAGTAATTTTCCATTTTTAGCAGAAATATATCTCTAGATCTCCATCAACTATGGCCAAATCTGGAGAAAATATATTTATAGTGCTAGATAATGCTGGTTTATAAAAAGCATTCTGGTGCTGTCTAATTGAGTGCTTAGAGTATTTATTTTGTGATCTAATCTATAGATATTTGGAGGCTTAAGTAATTTTAAATTATCATTTGCTCCAACTTTTGCTTGTTTTCTGTGTGAATTGCATCCATCTCTCTGCTGGACATCATCAAGTCGACACAGTCAAATTACCACATGAATATGAATATTGCTTTTGCAGGGATCTACTCTTGAAAATTTGTAAGCCCAAGGCTGACACAATTTCGCTGTGAATGGAACAACCAGTCCAACAACCAACTCCAACAATACATACAAGCTTTGGTTTCTGCCAAAATTTTTGTTTTCAGTTCTATGGACAGAGATTGCTCGCGGCATCACAATCTCCAATAAAAACAACCTTCCTTCTTCGTTCAAAACAAGAATATCCACGTACATCACCTCTAGAAAAGTTAATGACAATTATATACTACACATTAAGATTTGAATCTCTTCAAGCATCGGGGGTAGCTGGCCCCTCACGATATTGTGCCACCAATATACCGTGTCTCTGTCTCAAACACATGAATTTTGACCACGCGGAATAGTCATGTGCAATGAAATGGGGATGTCACTGAGTATTCTTGGGGGGTCATTGTCAATTTATGGGCCAATTGCATAATTTTTGTTTGGATGCAAGGAATTTTCATCTTTAAAAAACATATTTTATGAGCATAGATAAACAAATAAAACTCTATTTGTTCCAAGCTCTTATAAGTCAATTGCATAAGGTGCAAGAAGGTTCCTTGTTACTCTTGCAAGAGGAGGCTCATTTCCACTGAGCAAAGTTGGCTTCCTTGATTGAGGTTTTTGGAGAGATTCCATACGTTACGCAGGACTTTCGGCACTATGGGAATTTTCCACGTAAATACGCCTCTGACTGAGTCATCCTTGGAGATGGGCCAGCTTGATGGATGAGGGTAGCCTGAACTCAATTCACAAGGGATGCTTGAGATTGAAATGAGTTTTGAGATATATTGGAAGAACTTCAGGGTGTTTGAGATCTGAGCTACAAAGAAAAATGTCTAAATCCTAATCGTCTCGTGTCTCTCTTATTGTATAATGCTTCATTTTCAGCTGAATGTATTGTTTGATTAGCCCATTGCTTCGTATGCAGAGTCCCTGATTACATGGTGATTGGATTTCCAGATGTAAGCTTCTAGCCTTTATTATTTAGGTGGATGCCGGCAGGTAGTTTAACTGACTTCGATTAATGCTTGAGTGGTGATCATCCTTTTTTTTCCCTCACTAACAAAATTGTGTATATTGTATCTCATAATATTATTCTAACATCACTAGATTAGTTTTGAGGCTATTTATCTTCAGAAAATCTAGAAGAAATGCCCTCTGAGTTTAGCATGTGCAATTGTGGTTATGTATATGAACATATTCAGTAGTTAATTTCCTTGTAAACTGTTGGGGGGAGTGGCCTGGAAAATGAGAAAATGAAGATTGATGAGCATATGTCTTAAAATTGTGTTTATCTCGAGTACTATGGCTTCATTTTCATGCACTAAATTCATTTTTTGACTTTCAAAAGCCATTATTGTCTTAAAATTGTATTATTCTGCTTGGTCATTCCAATCAAATAATTTCTTATCTTTTCTCTCTATCTGTTCTGTAACACTGTGATAATTACTCCCTTAATTATTATTTTTCCCAACAGAATGTGATGGTACGATAAATTATACATCAATAAGGAAATTTAGAAACATAGTTTGATGAGGTAATTCAGAGGAATACAACAACTACAGTTTGATGTGTTTTTGATGTGTTAGCAGTAATAGACTTGATGTGCAGTCATTTGATGACAGCACTACTGTCAAACTTCCTAGACTTACATGCATAGTTTTTGTTTAAATCGTACAATTTTACGAGTTGACGTAGCATTAAAATTTGATTTTAGTTTATATTGCACGGCAATTGAAGATTTGTTTTAAATTTAGTTTTTATCTAATAAAATTCTATGGACATAATTGTTTTGTAATATATTTTAAAGTTATTTTAAATCATGTATGAATCTTAACTAATGAAGTTTTATAGCCATAATTGTGTTGTATTGTATTTGAAAATATTTTATTTATAATTTTATAATTTTTCTACCTACACGATTTTATAATTTTTGTACTGAAAAATTTCAGGTACGATCTTACGATCCGAGTTTCAGAAGCGCCTTCCATGTCGTGTCAAAATTGTGATTTTAACAACCTTGATGTCCACTTATTAAATCCACTTGTTTTGAGTGATGAAAGTGAATGTATGGTCTTGTATACATTTAGCATATTATATGTAGCATAAGTGGACTTAGTTCTTATGATGATTTTTTTTTTTTTTGTCTTTACAAAGAAATTTTATTTTTCAGAAAGCATACTTTGTTGGTTTAAGTGAGCGAGTAAAATCTTAGTTATCCCAGACTTTTACAAAGAGTGCATGCTTTGACTCCTCAATCTAAGGCATTGATATTATTATGAGCAAAAGTGATGTGAACAGTTAAAAATAAAAATAAAATATTATTTTGATTTCTTAATGTTTATTTTAATTTTTGGATTTAATAAAAAATAAACCAATAAAATGTATTCATGTGAAAACAAATAATTTTATTTTTTAAGAAAAAAAATAATTTAATTCTCTCACTCAAATACAATTAGCTTTTCAAATGATTTTTTTCATTGGGGGTATACATGGTAAAAAAGTAAATCATATTTATACTATTTAAAATGTTATTTTGGGCTTGTTTGGCACAGCTGTTGCTGTTGTGGTTGAGGTTGAAAAAAATAATTTTATGAAAAACGCTTTTAGCTGCGGTTCATAACTGAAATTTAAGTGTTTGGTTAAAACTGTGGTTGAGATTGAGTTTAATGAAAAACAGTTTTGTGTGTTTGGTTACCATGCTTTTCATAATGTTGTCAATTTTTTAAATTACTTTAAATAACACACACTTGTTTTTATTCTCCCATCAAACTACTTGCAATTCCATTACGAACTAAATCTGCTTATTATATAATTACTTTAAAAAAACCCTCTAACAATATAATTATTAATTTTGTATATAATTTTTTACTCTCTTGTTGAGGTATTTTTGAATAAAAACAAAAAACAAATATTTTGGATATAGTTACATCATTTTCAATATATATATATATATAAAGACCCCAATCCTCCCCAGCACCCTCCCTTCTCCTCCCCAAACAATAGTCATTCTTCTATTCACCCACCCACCCACCAAGCCCAGCAACCTCCACGCACTTTCCTTGCCAAAATTCTTAGCTTCCACTCTCACCAACTCATGTGATCAACTTGAAGGAGGAGACATATATTTCAGCTGTAAAGGAGAGAACCAGACTGTATTGTCTGATATTAAACAAGTGAATGCCTCTTATACTTTCAAATGAGAAGAATCATGGCAGGTAAGGTTTATATTTTTCTTTTAAAAGTTTTTAATTAATTATAGTTTTTGTTATATTTTTATTTCATTTATGTGTGCATTTGTAGCCTTTGACAGAGTTTACGAGTGTGAAATGCAAGAGATGTGGATTTTACGAGAGGGATAATTTCAAGTCTGATCATGTTTTTGATGAGTGAGAGTTTTGTTCATTGGATTGTTGTTAATTTATTACGCCGCAGCTAAAAAAGCAACTCTCAGCTATTTTTGCAGCTGCGGCACAAACTTAATTTTTGCCGTGGGACCCACGGTCAAAAGTTAGTGTCCCTGTTTGATAATAGGTGTGGTTGGAGCCGCGGTTCAACGCAACCGCAAGTTGAACTGCAACGCCAAATACTCACTTTATCTTTAAAATAGCATTTTCTCTTAAAGATGCTCTCATATTTTAATCCAAATGAAGCATACAAGAATAAAAAATTAAAAAATTATTATAATTCTAAATTCTAAAAGATCAAAAACATTACGAGTATAAAAAAGCCAAAATATTTTATTTTTATTCATGTTTCTACTTGTTAAAAAACTATTACAACTTTTTATATAGGAAAAACTAGAAAAAAATAAGAATACTAAATAAAAAAAATATTCTTTATAAATAAAAAAAAACAAAACGGGCATCATAATTAAAAATAGATAATATAATAGAAAAAATACACCACGGTACAAACCAAAACTATACAAATATTTTTTTCATTACGCTTATACAAATCAAATAAAGTGTATAATTATAGGGACGTCCATAAATAGACCACCAATATTGCAGCACTCCATGTATGACCGATATCAAAAAGTTCAGCCGCCTTTGATTACTGGGGCGGAGGTGAGGACAAATGTCATTTGACTATCGGGCTGTTTGATAATGTTTTAGAAAAAAAATTAATTCAATTTTTTATTTATTTATATTAATTTCATTTTGTGATTTTAAATTATGTTCATGCACTAATGTCAAAAATAATATTTTAAAAATTAAAAAATATTATTTTAATATTTTTCCAGAAAAAAATATTTTAAAAATTAAAATCAACTATATTCTTAGACAAACACCAATTAATGATTGTTTGCTATGTTAACGAGGAAGATCAGGATATTGTAAATTAGATTGCTTAAAAAGCCAGATATCAGGAACATATTTTAGTGTCATATATATTTAATTATAATCTTTTCAAGAAAATCTTGTTTGTATAAAATGATAATTGTTGCCGACCAAACCTTCAAATAACTATAATAACAGAGTAGTCCAAGGAATTTCCTTTATGCGGTTATGAAGATGGATTCTACCTTTTCGATTTGTTCTCTCTATAATACGTACTACAAACGTCATCACATTTTTTTTCCAAGCCAAAATAAGAATATAAATAGCCCACCAGACTTGCTTGGTTCTCTCCATTCCTACTCCTACAAGTTTATAGTGAACCACCACAAGAAGAATCAAACAACTACAAGAGAGAATGGGTACTGAGACTCCCACGCTGCCTCTTCTCACCCCATACAAGATGGGAAAGTATAATCTTTCTCACAGGTACTTTTTTCCCTTTTGTTTGATGAACAATATGGTTTCATGTAAATCCATTTTCTTGATGTAGACGACATGCTGTGATCTCAATTTGCTTTTCTGTTCTCAACAGCAACTTGCGTTATCTACCGTTTGTTTAATGAACAATATGGTTTCATATATATCCATTCTCTTGAAGTAGATGACATGTTGTGCATTAAGGAACCATCTTACCTCAAAATTTAAACTAATAAATGAGGCTCCAAAATATGATTTACATTATTCTCTAACATACTCTCTCAAATGAAAGCTATTCGGGTTTGAAACTTACACCGGTCCATATTACTTTGTACTTGATTTTTATCAAATAGAATAAGAGTGGCGAGATTCAAACTCATGACCGCTGTGTCAACATGGTTCTGATATCATGTTAAAGAACCATCTCACCTAAAAATTTAAATTGATAAATAAGGCAGAATATAATTGATATTATTCTGTGATCTCAATTTGCTTTTCTGTTTTCAGCAGCAATGCTGCTTTTGTATTCAGAATTCTTCTGTAAAGTCTTATTGATCAATAAAAACTGATATGTTTCCTCTCAAGTTGTTCGTTTGTTCTTTGATTTTCTGGTTTTGATCAGACTGTCATCAGCAACTCATGGCCGGGAAATATAATGGATACTGCTTTCTTTGACAAATATTTTAATCATAACTACTTCGGTGATATCATATTTTTTTCAGAATTGTCCTGGCACCGTTGACTAGACAGAGATCTTACGATAATGTTCCTCAGCCGCATGCAGTTCTATACTACTCCCAGAGAGCCACGAAGGGAGGTCTTCTCATAGCTGAAGCCACTGATGTTTCTGAGACGGCACGAGGGTAATTCCATCACCCATGCCACTTTTTGTTGTGTTTATTGGAATAGAACAAAGTAAATTTAGTATTTGATTTTCTTACACTGACAATTCAGTGTGTTCATAATCTTACATTTGAATGAATATAAATATATATAGGTATCTACATACTCCAGGTATTTGGACCAAAGAGCAAGTCGAAGCATGGAAACCTATTGTGGATGCTGTCCATGCCAAAGGAGGTATTTTCTTCTGTCAAATTTGGCATGTTGGAAGGGTTTCAAATAGCGGTGAGTTATAGCCTTTAATCTCCTTGGTGTGATCTTCTCTTAATTCGTACCTTGATGTATCCAGCTGTTGGTAGTAAGAACTTTTTGTTCGAGTCCAAATGATAACAAAGCACCAAACGTTTCCTTTTGTTATCCGGTTTAGTAGATATGGGAAAATGTTTTTCTTTCCTTTAATTTCCATTTTATTCCCGTCAAAATGTTTCTGTTTTCCTTTTTTTAATATTGTTCTTAGTTAAAGTTCTCTTCCAGTAACTGTAACGATGACTAATGCTGACAAAATCATTTTCAAAACATTGCAGGTTTTCAGCCAGATGGGCAAGCTCCAGTCTCTTCTACAGACAAGCCAATATCTTTTCAACTTGAAGGCATGGAGTTCACACCTCCGAGGCGTCTTAGGACAGATGAAATCCCTCAAATAGTCGATGATTTCAGAATTGCTGCAAGGAACGCGATAGAAGCCGGTAAACTTTCTTTCTCAGAAACACTGAATTTTCTCACAGGATTTTAAAAACTGAACAATACATGATTGCACAACAATTTAGAAAGTTAAGCTTCAATATCCCACCAAAAAGGGGAAAAAATAGAGTTTTTGTGCTGGAAATGCAGTTAGAACTTCTGCAAATTGGGTTTCACAAATAATGTATACCATCACTTAAAGCTTGTTTCTATGCTTTCCATAGGTTTTGATGGAGTTGAGATCCATGGGGGGTCTCGGATATCTAATTGACCAGTTCATGAAAGATCAAGTAAACGACAGAACAGACCAATATGGTGGATCGCTAGAGAACCGTTGTCGCTTCCCTATGGAAATAGTTGAGGCTATAGTGAATGAGATAGGATCAGATAAAGTTGGAATAAGACTATCTCCTCACGTAAACTATATGGAATCAGGAGACTCGGATCCCGAAGCACTAGGGCTCTACATGGTTAAATCCTTGAATAAATATAGTATTGCTTACTGCCACATGGTTGAACCAAGAATGAAGATAGGCGCAGAGAATACCAAATTTTCTGAAAGTCTGCAACCTATGAGGAAAGCTTTCAACAACACATTCATGGTTGCCGGTGGTTATGATAGGGCAGAAGGAAACAAAGCTATTGAAGAGAACCGAGGAGACCTTGTCGCTTATGGCCGCCTGTTCTTGGCTAATCCAGATTTGCCGAGGAGATTTGAACTTGATGCTCCTCTCAACGATTACAACAGAGAAACATTCTATACACATGATCCTGTTGTTGGCTACACTGATTATCCTTTCCTTGAAGACACTGCTTAGGGTTTTGAGTTACCATATTTGAAACTTGTATTCTATAATTATTTTTAGCGTAGTCATCAAATTGTTCTATGTGTTTAAATGTTTTGTAAACCATTACAATAGTTGTAATTCAATAATAAAAACACTTTGTAGGCCAACATCTGGTCAGCAATACACATTTCAGATTCGACTAGCTGTGTTTCCAAGATACTTGAAGTAATATAGTTATCAAAATCTGTATTTATTAAGTTTTATATCAATTTAAATAAAAGGACTAAAACCACAATTCAATTGCATCTTCGGTTACTATATTAAAAATGTGTTGTTTCATCTGACATGAAAATGAGACCTCTGAAAATTAATGGAAAATTTAAAGCATGGAGTCACAACCTAGTTCTTAAAGAAAACAAAGAATCTTAAAATATGCAATGGATCCTACAATCTAAGGGGCGATTAGCAATGGATTTCTACAATAGAAAAAATTTGCAACGGATTAGCATCTGATTATGTTGAGCAATAAATTTTTCATTGCTGAACAATTTCAAGAAAAAAAAATCTACAATGGATATTCCTATGATGCTGCTATTATGTTCTGCCTTTAAGAGTTGCAAACTTATTTAACATATGATGATGCTCAATTCTGTTTTTGGCAATTGCATTCCTTCGAAATGAGGTTGATGCAACCAAACTACTGGAAGAAACAAGTCATCCAGAGCAAATTAACGAGGATCTGCCATCCACAGATTATGTGGAAGACCTAGCTGATGTATTTATGGACCAGTGGGAGAGGTCTAGACCCAAAAGAAGACATCGCAACACCTTACCACACCAGTTTTGGCAGTCGTGATAGTTTTGGCAGATTTTCCGCTTTCGACAGTTTTTTCCCTTCTTATTATTTAAATTCGGATTTCTTATGATATTTCCTAGTTTAGGAGGAAAAAAAACATATTTATCATGTTTCCTAGGAAAGTTTTTATTTAGGAAAACTATGTTTACAATGTTTCCTAGATAGGAGACTCCTCATAACATATCATCTCAATCTAACTATCAGATTAAGATATATGATTGATATTATAAAACTATTCTTTATTTAAAAAAATACTATTTGATTGAAACGTAACATTCTGGCCGGAATTTGAGGGGAATTTCTGGAACGGTCTGAAATTTGAGTGAGGTAAAATTTGCTCTAAATTGTTCTATTTTTTGAATTAAAACAAAATGAACTGGTTATTCCAGACGAAACGGAATAAAATTGACATCCATGATTTTGAGTTATAAAAGTGCACATCTTGTCTTATACATTTTAGCATATATGGACTTAGTTTGTCTGTCTGACCTATGATTTTTTTTTTTTTGTCTTCACAATTATTAGTGCTGTTTTGCCATTCCAATTATTTTGCTTGTTTGTATTTCAAGTTTCAACCACTTGCCACACGCTCACTTTATATTTCTAAATTTCTGCTTATATAAAACTTTTCTTTGTAATGACCAGATCTTTGGTCCTCCATTTTAGAACCATGTCTCTGTTCTCTCTAAGTATAGCCACCCTCCTCCTCCTTGACCCCATGAATTCCTGTGTGGTTTAAAATCCTTGTCTCGGTCTCCTACAACTTCTACTCTAGTTTGTTGGAGATTCTCAGTTAATGGAGTGAACATGTCCTACAAGAGAATTTATCATGACCTGGCTCTCAGTCAACTGGCAGCAGGAAATTCTTTCACTTGTGGCCTAATTAATGTCACTAACCGCCTCGAATGCTGGCCGCGGCGAGAGTTCAACTCTAGCAGTATTGATCAGAAACTTTCAAGTATTGCTGTCGGTGAAGATTTCGTGTGTGGGCTATCGGAATCCGGGAGTATTACTTGTGGAGGAAGTATTAATAATGCTATCACTGGCCAAAAGCCTAAGGGGAACTATTGTGCTATTGCTGGCAGGTTTAGGCATGCTTGTGCTCTAAATTTCCATCATGGGTTGGATTGTTGGGGGATTATGGCTGGCGAGAAGCCGAAAGGTGAGTTCATATCAACGGCCTTGGGGGAGAGCCGTGGTTGCGCTCTGCGGACTAATGAACTCACTTATTCTTTAAAAAAAAAAAAAAAAAAAAAAAAAAAAAAAAAAAAAAAAATAAAAAAATAAGATAATAAAAAAAAAAAAAAAAAAAAAAAAAAAAAAAAGAAAAAATAAAAAAAAAAAAAAATAGAAAAAAAAAAAAAAGAAAAAAAAAAATTAGCATTTTTTCTCAAGTTGCGCTTATATTTTAATCCAAAATGAAGCATACAATAATAAAAAATGTAAAAATATTATTATAATTCTAAATTCTAAAAGATCAAAAACATTACGAGTATAAAAAATCCAAAATATTTTATTTTTATTCGTGTTTCTACTTGTTAAAAAAACTACTACAACTTTTTATATAGGAAAAACTAGAAAAAAAATAAGAATACTAAATAAAAAATATTCTTTATAAATAGAAAAAAACAAAACGGCATCATAATTAAAAATAGATAATATAATAGAAAAAATACACCACGGTACAAACCAAACTATACAAATATTTTTTTTCATTACGCTTATACAAAAAAAAATAAAGTGTATACTTATAGGGACGTCCATAAATAGACCACCAATATTGCAGCACTCCATGTATGACCGATATCAAAAAGTTCAGCCGCCTTTGATTACTGGGGCGGAGGTGAGGACAAATGTCATTTGACTATCGGGCTGTTTGATAATGTTTTAGAAAAAAAATTAATTCAATTTTTTTTTATTTATATTAATTTCATTTTGTGATTTTAAATTATGTTCATAGACTAATATCAAAAATAATTTTTAAAAATAAAAAAAATATTATTTTAATATTTTTAAAAATATTATTTTAATATTTTTCCAGAAAAAAAATATTTTAAAAAATAAAATCAACTATTTTATCAGACAAACACCGATTAATGATTGTTTGCTATGTTAATGAGGAAGATCAGGATATTGTTAATTAGATTGCTTAAAAAGCCAGATATCAGGAACATATTTTAGTGTCATATATATTTAATTATAATATTTTCAAGAAATCTTGTTTGTATAAAGCCAACCAAACCTTCAAATAATTATAATAACAGAGTAGTCCAAGGAATTTCCTTTATGCGGTAATGAAGATGGATTCTCCCTTTTCGATTTGTTCTCTCCATAATACGCACTACAAACATCATCAAATTTTTTTTCCAAGCCAAAATAAGCATATAAATAGCCCACCAGGCTTGCTTGGTTCTCTCCATTCCCACTACAAGTTTTTAGTGATCCACCACCAGAAGAATGAATCAACTACAAGAAAGAATGGGTACTGAGACTCCCACGCTGCCTCTTCTCACCCCATATAAGATGGGAAAGTATAATCTTTCTCACAGGTACTTGATTCCCTTTTGTTTGATGAACAATATGGTTTCATATGCTGTGATCTCAATTTGCTTTTCTGTTTTCAGCAGCAACTTGCGTTATCTACCGTTTGTTTAATGAACAATATGGTTTCATATATATCCATTCTCTTGAAGCAGATGACATGTTGTGCGTTAAGGAATCATCTTATCTAAAAGTTTAACTGGATAGATGAGGCTTCAGAATTTGATTTATATTATTCTCTAACACACTCTCTCAAATGAAAAATCTTCGGGTTTGAAACTTGCACCGGTCCACATTACCTTGTGCTTGATTTTTATCAAATAGAATGGGAGAGGTGAGATTCAAACTCGTGACCGCTGGGTCAACAAGGTTTTGATACCATGTTAAGGAACCATCTAACCTAAAAGCTTAAATTGATAAATAAGATTCCAGAATATAATTGATATTATTCTTGATCTCAATTTGCTTTTCCGTTTTCAGCAGCAATGCTGGTTTTGTATTCAGAATTCTTCTGTAAAGTTATTGATCAATAAAAACTGATATGTTTCCTCTCAAGTTGTTCGTTTGTTCTTTGATTTTCTGGTTTTGATCAGTCTGTCATCAGCAACTCATAGCCGGGAAATATAATGGATACTGCTTTCTTTGACTAACATTTTAATCATAACTACTTCGGTGATATCATATTTTTTTCAGAATTGTCCTGGCACCGTTGACTAGACAGAGATCTTACGATAATGTTCCTCAGCCGCATGCAGTTCTATACTACTCCCAGAGAGCCACGAAGGGAGGTCTTCTCATAGCTGAAGCCACTGATGTTTCTGAGACGGCACGAGGGTAATTCCATCACCCATGCCACTTTTTGTTGTGTTTATTGGAATAGAACAAAGTAAATTTAGTATTTGATTTTCTTACACTGACAATTCAGTGTGTTCATAATCTTACATTTGAATGAATATAAATATATGTAGGTATCTACATACTCCAGGTATTTGGACCAAAGAGCAAGTCGAAGCATGGAAACCTATTGTGGATGCTGTCCATGCCAAAGGAGGTATTTTCTTCTGTCAAATTTGGCATGTTGGAAGGGTTTCAAATAGCGGTGAGTTATAGCCTTTAATCTCCTTGGTGTGATCTTCTCTTAATTCGTACCTTGATCGATGTATCCAGCTGTTGGTAGTAAGAACTTTCTGTTCGAGTCCAAATGATAACAAAGCACCAAACATTTCCTTTTATTATCCGGTTTAGTAGATATGGGAAAATGTTTTTCTTTCCTTTAATTTCCATTTTACTCCCGTCAAAATGTTTATGTTTTCCTTTTTTTAATATTGTTCTTAGTTAAAGTTCTCTTCCAGTAACTGTAACGAGGACTAATGCTGACAAAATCATTTTCAAAACATTGCAGGTTATCAGCCAGATGGGCAAGCTCCAGTCTCTTCTACAGACAAGCCAATATCTTTTCAACTTGAAGGCATGGAGTTCACACCTCCGAGGCGTCTTAGGACAGACGAAATCCCTCAAATAGTCGATGATTTCAGAATTGCTGCAAGGAACGCGATAGAAGCCGGTAAACTTTCTTTCTCAGAAACACTGAATTTTCTCACAGGATTTTAAAAACTGAACAATACATGATTGCACAACAATTTAGAAAGTTAAGCTTCAATATCCCACCAAAAAGAAAGAAAAAAATAGAGTTTTTGTGCTGGAAATGCAGTTAGAACTTCTGCAAATTGGGTTTCACAAATAATGTATACCATCACTTAAAGCTTGTTTCTATGCTTTCCATAGGTTTTGATGGAGTTGAGATCCATGGGGGTCTCGGATATCTAATTGACCAGTTCATGAAAGATCAAGTAAACGACAGAACAGACCAATATGGTGGATCGCTAGAGAACCGTTGTCGCTTCCCTTTGGAAATAGTTGAGGCTATAGTGAATGAGATAGGATCAGATAAAGTTGGAATAAGACTATCTCCTCACGTAAACTATATGGAATCAGGAGACTCGGATCCCGAAGCACTAGGGCTCTACATGGTTAAATCCTTGAATAAATATAGTATTGCTTACTGCCACATGGTTGAACCAAGAATGAAGATAGGCGCAGAGAATACCAAATTTTCTGAAAGTCTGCAACCTATGAGGAAAGCTTTCAACAACACATTCATGGTTGCCGGTGGTTATGATAGGGCAGAAGGAAACAAAGCTATTGAAGAGAACCGAGGAGACCTTGTCGCTTATGGCCGCCTATTCTTGGCTAATCCAGATTTGCCGAGGAGATTTGAACTTGATGCTCCTCTCAACGATTACAACAGAGAAACATTCTATACACATGATCCTGTTGTTGGCTACACTGATTATCCTTTCCTTGAAGACACTGCTTAGGGTTTTGAGTTACCATATTTGAAACTTGTATTCTATAATTATTTTTAGCGTAGTCATCTAAATTGTTCTATGTGTTTAAATGTTTTGTAAACCATTACAATAGTTGTAATTCAATAATAAAAACACTTTGTAGGCCAACATCTGGTCAGCAATACACATTTCAGATTCGACTAGCTGTGATTCCAAGATACTTGAAGTAATATAGTTATCAAAATCTGTATTTATTAAGTTTTATATCAATTTAAATAAAAGGACTAAAACCACAATTCAATTGCATCTTCGGTTACTGTATTAAAAATGTGTTGTTTCATCTGACATGAAAATGAGACCTCTGAAAATTAATGGAAAATTTAAAGCATGGAGTCACAACCTAGTTCTTAAAGAAAACAAAGAATCTTAAAATATGCAATGGATCCTACAATCTAAGGGGCGATTAGCAATGGATTTCTACAATAGAAAAAATTTGCAACGGATTAGCATCTGATTATGTTGAGCAATAAATTTTTCATTGCTGAACAATTTCGGGAGAAAAAAAATCTGCAATGGATATTCCTATGATGCTGCTATTATGTTCTGCCTTTAAGAGTTGCAAACTTATTTAACATATGATGATGCTCAATTCTGTTTTTGGCAATTGCATTCCTTCGAAATGAAGTTGATGCAACCAAACTACTGGAAGAAACAAGTCATCCAAAGCAAATTAACGAGGATCTGCCATCCACAGATTATGTGGAAGACCTAGCTGATGTATTTATGGACCAGTGGGAGAGGTCTAGACCCAAAAGAAGACATCGCAACACCTTACCACACCAGTTTTGGCAGTCGTGATAGTTTTGGCAGATTTTCCGCTTTCGACAATTTTTTCCCTTCTTATTATTTAAATTCGGATTTCTTGTGATATTTCCTAGTTTAGGAGAAAAAAAAACATATTTATCATGTTTCCTAGGAAAGTTTTTATTTAGGAAAATGATGTTTACAATGTTTCCTAGATAGGAGACTCCCCATAATATATCATCTCAATCTAACTATCAGATTAAGAGATATGATTGATATTATAAAACTATTCTTTATTTAAAAAAACACTATTTGACTGAAACGGAATATTCTGACCAGAATTTGGGGGGGATTTCTGGAACGGTCTGAAATTTGAGCGAGGTAAAATTTGCTCTAAATTGTTCTATTTTTTGAATTAAAACAAAATGAACTGGTTATTCCAGACGAAACGGAATGAAATTGACATCCATGATTTTGAGTTATAAAAGTGCACATCTTGTCTTATACATTTTAGCATATATGGACTTAGTTTGTCTGTCTGACCTATGATTTTTTTTCTTCACAATTATTGGTGTTGTTTTGCCATTCTAATTATTTTGCTTGTTTGTATTTCAAGTTTCAACCACTTGCCACACGCTCACTTTATATTTCTAATTTTCTGCTTATATAAAACTTTTCTTTGTAATGACCAGATCTTTGGTCCTCCATTTTAGAACCATGTCTCTGTTCTCTCTAAGTATAGCCACCCTCCTCCTCCTTGACCCCATGAAAATGGCCAAAAACGCCACACACTAGCTAAAGTAATCCACCTCTAAATATCATTTGTACCGCCATGAAAGTAGTATCGTACCACCCCACAAACCATTTTTTCTATGGCTTGTGATTTACTTAACCTTCATCTCTTTTCTTACCTCATATTTTTTTCTTCTTTCATTCCTTTCGTTTTTTCACTCTAGCCGAAAATTGGTATGTGCAATAATACCTGCCCGTGGTACTAAACAGTCTTCTCTCAGCTGTTTAAGTTTTCCTAGTGGAATCCAAATCCCCTTGAGTTCTGATACTTCTTTCACTGCTATAGTTGATGGAGATGGATTCCTGTGTGGTTTAAAATCCTTGTCTCGGTCTCCTACAACTTCTACTCTGGTTTGTTGGAGATTCTCAGTTAATGGAGTGAACATGTCCTACAAGAGAATTTATCATGACCTGGCTCTCAGTCAACTGGCAGCAGGAAATTCTTTCACTTGTGGCCTAATTAATGTCACTAACCGCCTCGAATGCTGGCCGCGGCGAGAGTTCAACTCTAGCAGTATTGATCAGAAACTTTCAAGTATTGCTGTCGGTGAAGATTTTGTGGAAAATCAAGCCGTTACCTGCATTCCATATTTAGCACCCTGCTGATCTTCCCAAATCAGTGCAAGAATTATATCAAATCTACATAATGTGCAGATCTTCCTAATTCCAGCAATGTATTTTTCTTTCCATGTAAATAGAACTTTGTAGCCTATTTATGTTCATCTCTGTCATTGATACAAAACAGAGCACAATAATAAAACATTGTTCAATATATTGTGTGTATCTTCATGGTATCAGAGCAGGTGTAACACTGCATCATCATCTTCTTCAAATCCCGTATATGCCTAAATACGGACCAGCCCTTAGAATGGCTACCAACTCATCCACTTCTTCTTCAAATATCACCATCCCATCATCCTCATCCTCCCACCAAATGGAAACCTCTTCTCATCTTCCAATCACAGCACACAAACTAAATGGACAAAATTATCTGCAATGGTCTCAGTCCATATTGATGTTCATACGGGGAAAGGAAAAAGATGAATATATAACTGGAGCCTCGACGGCACCAGAATCAACAGCATCAACCTACAAAAGGTGGATAGCATAAAATAACATGGTTATGTCTTGGTTAGTCAATTCTATGACCACAGACATTGGTGAAAATTTTCTGTCATTCGACACTGCCAAAGAAATCTGGGACGTGGCAAAGGAAACATTCTCAGACAAAGAAAACACATCAGAAATCATCCAAATTGAAGGCACACTCCATGATCTGCGCCAAGACAATCTTACGGTAACTGAATATTTCAATACCCTCACTCGTCTATGGCGTCAACTTGATACTTTTGAAATTCATAACTGGAGTTGTGGTACTGATGGTGTGTTGTATAAAAAGATTGTGGAAGGAAAACGTGTGTTTAAATTTTTGCTAGGATTAAACAGAAATCTTGATGAAATCAGAGGTAGAATAATGGGAACAAAACCCATACCCAGTCTCAGAGAAGCCTTCTCTGAGGTCCGTCGTGAAGAAAGCCGGAAAAATCTCATGATGGGAACTCACCAACAATTGAACATGACAGAAAGTTCAGCCCTTAAGACCCAATTCACTTCAATTGAAAACCGCCAAAGATCAAAAGGAGGGAGACCTTGGTGTGATCACTGCAGAAAGCCAGGTCACTTGAAGGAAACATGCTGGAAGATCCATGGAAAACCAGCAGACTGGAAGCCACGCCAACCATATAAAGGACGAGGTAACCATGTAATTGCTAGTGGGCAACCACCACAAACTCAAACTCAAACTGAAACTCCGTTCAACAAGGAGCAGATGCAGATACTCCAGAAATTGCTATCTCCCCTTCTGTCGGCACAATCACAGAATGACCCATCATCCAACCAGGTTATTGGTTCGGGTTTTTTGACTCACAAAGGTAAATTTTTATGTGCATTTATTGTCGGGAAAAACCACAAATACACATGGATTGTGGACTCAGGAGCATCTGACCATATGACGGGAGATATAACAATATTTGATACATATAAACCCTGCCCAAATAACTTATCAGTTCGAATTGCAGATGGGTCTTTAACTAAGGTTACTGGTATAGGTTCAGTTGTGTTATCAAAAGACCTTGTTCTTCACTCTGTTCTTCTTGTTCCTAAACTGGATTGTAACCTATTGTCAATTAGTAAACTTACTAAAGATAATAGGTGTATTTCTAAATTTTCCTCCTCTCGTTGTATATTTCAGGATCTGGATTCGGGGAAGATGATTGGCAATGCTGAGGAATGTTCTGGACTCTATCTTCTAAACAAGAATCACGATCCCAAAAAGCAACCTCAAATTGGTGGTAATTGTTTTTCAGCTTCATATCAAAATAAAGATAGTGCAATCCTATTGTGGCACTATCGATTAGGGCATCCCAGTGCTACGTATCTTAAACACTTATTTCCTTCTCTATTTAATAAAAATCCAAAACCTTTTGAGTGTGAAATCTGTCAACTATCAAAACAAGTTCGATCCAATTTTCCCATTCAACCCTATAAAGCATCCAGTCCATTCTCAATGATTCATAGTGATATCTGGGGCCCATCAAAAATAAAAAATGTGACTGGAACTAGATGGTTTATCTCATTCATAGATGATCATACTAGATTAACCTGGGTATTTCTCATGAAAGAAAAATCTGAAACGAGTCACATTTTCCAAAATTTTTCAAAAATGATTCAGACTCAATTTCAGTCAAAAATACAGATTCTAAAGTCGGATAATGCTAAGGATTACTTCAACCTCATTTTAGGGGAATTTTTAGCAAAAGAGGGGATAGTTCATGTAAGTTCATGTGTTGATACCCCGGAACAAAACGGTATCGCTGAAAGGAAAAATAGACATTTGTTAGAGGTGGCAAGATCTCTAATGTTCTCCACAAATGTTCCTAAATTATTCTGGGGAGAAGCTGTTCTTACGGCAACCTACCTCATCAATAGGATGCCATCTAGAGTGCTAAAATTTCAAACACCTTGTCAATTACTCCTAAAATCATTTCCAACCACTCGTCTCATCTCCACCATACCACCAAAAATTTTTGGGTGCACCGTATTTGTTCATATCAGTCAACAACATAGAAGTAAACTTGATCCCCGGTCAATTAAGTGCATTCTTCTCGGGTATTCTTCAAATCAAAAGGGATACAAATGCTACTCTCCAGTCACAAGGAAAATCTACAATTCAATGAATGTCACATTCTTTGAAAAACAACCTTACTATCCCAAAATCGATATTCAGGGGGAGACTCCAGCTAAGGAATATCAATTTTGGTGGGACCCCGAATCACTTAATGAATCCACTTCCATTCCGCCCATCACCCAAATCACAGCCGATCAGCCAATCACCAATGAACCCACCACACTTGAAGCCAGAACACCAGAAACATTTGATCATCCCGAATTTATGGTTGACTTGAGGGGAACGGAGCACATCCGAGAAGATCCAGAAGAAGGAACATTTCCTCAACAGACCCATGAGACTGAACCGAATGCTGATTCAAGCCCAGGTAACAACACTCCTATCTCAGATAATATTATTTCCACTGTTGATTCTGAGTTTGAAAGAGAAATTCTTAATATGCCCATAGCTTGGAGGAAAGGAGTAAGAACATGTACTCAACATCCCATTGGAAATTTTATTTCTTATGATAAGTTATCACCCACTTTCCGTGCATTTACTTCTAGCATCACAGAGATACAAATTCCTCAAAATATTCAGGAAGCCTTAAAAATTCCCAAATGGAAGGCTGCAGTTGATGAGGAAATTCAAGCACTGGAAAAGAACCGTACTTGGGAGATTACTGACCTTCCAAGAGGTAAGAAACCGGTTGGGTGTAAGTGGATTTTTACAGTAAAATACAAAGCAGATGGGAATGTGGACAGGTATAAAGCTAGATTAGTTGCCAAAGGATTCACCCAATCATATGGGATTGATTACCAAGAAACGTTCGCTCCAGTTGCCAAACTCAACACTGTCCGTGTATTGTTATCTTTGGCAGCTAACCTTGATTGGCCACTTCACCAACTCGACGTAAAAAATGCCTTCCTCAATGGTAACTTAGAGGAAGAAGTGTACATGGACATCCCCACTGGACTGAAGATGACATGGAATTCCAACCAGGTATGCAAACTTCGAAAATCTTTGTATGGTCTTAAACAATCACCGAGGGCATGGTTTGATCGATTTACTAAGGCAGTCAAAGGGTATGGATTCAGCCAATGTCAATCCGACCATACATTGTTTGTGAAACACTCTTCAGAAGGGAAGTTGGCTATGATCATTGTATATGTTGACGATATAATTCTAACAGGGAATCATGAAGAAGAAATTGACTCGCTGAAAACATCATTGACGAAGGAGTTTGAGATCAAGGATCTTGGAAACCTCAAGTACTTTCTTGGGATGGAAATTGCAAGGTCAAAGAAAGGTATAGTAGTCTCTCAACGCAAATATATTCTAGACTTACTCAATGAAACTGGAATGCTAGGATGTCGACCGGCGGAAACTCCTATGGATACAACCGTTAAATTAGGGGAAAATGATGGAAGTGCTCCAGTTGATAAAGGAAGATATCAACGTCTTGTTGGAAAACTCATCTATCTTTCCCACACAAGACCAGACATCAGCTTTCCTGTTAGCATGGTGAGTCAATTCATGAATAATCCAACAGAGCAACACATGACCGCTGTCACCAGAATATTGAGATACCTCAAAATGACACCTGGAAAAGGACTCTTCTTCCAAAGAACAACAAATAGAGAAATTGATATATATTCAGATGCAGATTGGGCAGGCTCAGTAACTGATCGGAGATCAACTTCTGGTTACTGCTCCTTTGTTTGGGGAAACTTGGTTACATGGCGAAGCAAAAAACAACCAGTGGTAGCCCGTAGCAGCGCTGAGGCAGAATTTCGGGCTATGGCACAAGGTATTTGCGAGGGAATTTGGCTGAAAAGACTGTTAGAAGAATTACGAGTTCCAGTAAAATATCCCATGACACTACACTGCGACAATCAAGCTGCCATCAGTATTGCTAAAAACCCAGTCCATCATGATCGAACCAAGCATGTGGAGATAGATCGACACTTTATCAAAGAGAAGATTGAACAAGGAATTTTTGAAGTCAGCTACACTCCAACACATTGCCAAACTGCTGATATCCTCACGAAATCTCTTGCTCGAAGTAAATATGAAGACCTGATAAAGAAACTTGGAATGATCAATATCTACAATACGGCTTGAGGGGGAGTGTGGAAAATCAAGCCGTTACCTGCATTCCATATTTAGCACCCTGCTGATCTTCCCAAATCAGTGCAAGAATTATATCAAATCTACATAATGTGCAGATCTTCCTAATTCCAGCAATGTATTTTTCTTTCCATATAAATAGAACTTTGTAGCCTATTTATGTTCATCTCTGTCATTGATACAAAACAGAGCACAATAATAAAACATTGTTCAATATATTGTGTGTATCTTCAGATTTCGTGTGTGGGCTATCGGAATCCGGGAGTATTACTTGTGGAGGAAGTATTAATAATGCTATCACTGGCCAAAAGCCTAAGGGGAACTATTGTGCTATTGCTGGCGGGTTTAGGCATGCTTGTGCTCTAAATTTCCATCATGGGTTGGATTGTTGGGGGATTATGGCTGGTGAGAAGCCGAAAGGTGAGTTCATATCAACGGCCTTGGGGGAGAGCCGTGGCTGCGCTCTGCGGACTAATGAAACAATAGTTTGTTGGTGGCAAGATAATTTTAGTTTGCCGGAGTGGATGAAGGAGACTTATTTTATTACAATTGAAGCAAAGAGAGATGTTTTCTGTGGAGTTCAGAAATCAACTTCTTCCTTGTATTGTTGGGGTGATGAGATTTTCAACCCCAATTTACCGGTGTTTGAGGAAGTGTTGCCCGGCCCCTGTAGAGGTGATTGTCCTGACGGTATCTTAGAAGGATCTGGCGGATTGTGCCCCCAAGGACAAAATATTTTCCAGCGTTCTAAGAGCAATTGTACTCCACCTGCGGTCATTCAATCACCGGTTCCAACTTCCAACCCTTGAACCTCATCAAGAGAGGCGCAGTTGGTGTAATGAATGGAGCGAGAAAATGATAGCTTTTATTGTGGTGGGATGAGTAGGATCCCTCGTTTTACTGCTTGTCATTGGGTTCTTCCTCTTCAAGTATGGCAAGTGCAGAGGCTGCCGGGTCCATGACTCCAGCCGCTTGGATGGTACCGAGCCAGGAGCCTCTGTTGAACAGACAGGTGCTCCAAGCGATCTCGAGCCCCTGAATCTGAACAAGCATCACCAGTCTTAGAAAAGCGCCTGAGCAGGTTGGCTATCATGGGAAATGCAGGTCACTTGGAGGAATTCTCTTTCCTAGCTCCACTTGAAGCCACCAACAATTTCTCACAGGATAAAAAAATCAGCACAGGAAGCTTCAGGTCAGTTTACCAGGGCACATTAGACGATGGGTGCGAGGTGGCTATCAAACGAGCTGAAATATCAAACACTTGTTCATACGCTGTTGGAACAAGGCGTCATGAGGACATGGATCTTGCATTTATCAATGAGCTTGAATCCTTATCAAGACTTCATCACAAGAATCTTGTCAGGCTGCTAGGGTTCTGCGAAGACAGTAATGAGATGGTTTTAGTCTACGATTATATGCACAATGGCACACTCCATGACCATCTCCATGAGCTTGAAAGTTCACACTTAATGTCATATACAAAAATGAAAATGGGGTGCATAGGAATGTGGTTGATTTTGTTGTCCCCTGCGTAGTCCGAGATGAAATCCTTGGAGTTTTAGACTCAAGAGTGCCGCCGCCACCACCACTTGAAATGGAGACGGTGATATGCACAGCACAGTGTTTGTTATTGTGTTTCAAAAATATTTTTGAAAAAATTTAAAAAAAAATTATTTTTATTTTTTATTTTATTTTATAGTGTTTTTAGATCATTTTCATGTGTTGATGTTAAAAATAATTTTTTTAAAAAAAAATATATCATTTTAATGTATTTCTGAATGAAAAACACTTTAAAAAACAATCAAAACCACCCTCTTAAACAGGCACTTACAGCAGATTGTATTACACATGAGAGATTAAAATCGAAAGCATTGAATAACACATGCCATGAAAACTCCACGACTTTTGTTAATTGATCGAGGCAAAAAGTGTAGGGTGATGCACGTAACACAAAATCATTACAGTTCTTTCCTTCTACGATTCTTTCAACCTTCAGCTTTGAATTTACTTCTTCATTGCGCGGTCAGGGAGGAGATTTTTGAAATTGAAGAATCAACCCATGATGCACCAAAGAATGGGGCCACAACCACCGCACCAAGGGGTGGGCGATTTCAACCCTGTTTTCTTTGCCCAACTGAATTATTTATACACTGGAAAATTAAAACCGATTCAAAAGGGTTTTCTATAAAAGATAGCTAGGTTTCGAAAGGTATATACTTGTTTTCAAAAAAATTGGACCGTTGGTTCAATCATTTGATTATTTTTCGATTTCATGGTGGTTCACAATGCGAACAACAATAGCTCAGAACACGTCAATGAACAGTTTCTTATTATGTATTTCTTGTGGGATTTAAAAAACAGAGGGATTTGATTAGAGTTGGTGATGTTTAACAACGATGTAGAAGCTGATTGTTGCTATATGATCTGAAAATTTAGTCACCCCATGGTTTCACAAACCACATATTCATGTGCAATAAGAAAGAAAAGAGCAACATGTGCGAGTTACAGGAGTTCTGTGTTATCTTTCAGCTAGAATTACGATTCTTCTGTCAGCTTTGTCCGCAAAGTTATTCAGATTGGGAGACTAACTTGTGCGCCAGTGATGAGGTCAAAAACCAGTTTCAGAGTTCGTATTGGATTTGTTTGACAGGACTCTTTCTGGCTAGCTAGGGCAGGGATTCATACCATTGGAAGCCTAATAATTTTGAATGTTTCACAAATACAGAGCCCCAAAAGTCTTCAGGATGAAATTACAGAGATTTCCATTACTTCCAGGGCTATTAACATCTATGTAGTTATCATATCTTTTCGTAGAACATTCTTTACTCTAGAAAATTCAAACAAATTTCGACGGCACAAAAATGAACGCATGTCATTATTTGTAAATACTTTGAAATCCTAAAAATGAAAGCAGGGGGAAACGGCACCCGTGGGCACAGAAACCGAGACCACCATTTGCAACGCCTTGCTTACCAGCGATTGTTTGCATTGTGTTTCAAAGCTAAAAATTATAAAGAAAAAAATTGATTTTTAATGGAATGATATCAAAAATAATTTTTAAAAAATAAAAAATATATATTTTAATATATTTTTCAATAAAAAAACACTTCAAAATACAATCTAAGAAGCTTCATGAAGTTGTTTAATTTTTCTCCACTATTTTTGCGCCTAAAAGACAAATTTGTGCACAGTTCTATTGGTTTCCATACGGATGTGGTAGCTCTAAGATAGAGAAAATAAGGGCACTTATCACCTGTTTAGCAGCGTGATTAATGTTGTTTTTTAAAGTATTTTTCATTTAAAAAAATATCAAAAAATGTTTTTTTAATTTTTAAAAATTATTTTTGATATCAACAGATAAAAATGATCTAAAAACATTAAAAAAATAATTTAAAGTAAAAAATAAAATAAAAATCAATTTTTTCAAAAACACTTTTGAAACGTCATGTCAAACACCCTCTTAGTGTGCGTTTCAACCAGAAAACCATCAAATTGATACTTTTCACGTGGATGAAATGTTCAACCACGTAGTCAATCCAAGCCTTGCTCCTTAAGCATTCATTGAGGTTGAGGTATTTAAACCTGACAAAATGAGCTCGAAAAAGAAAGAAAAGAAAAGGGCTGCACAACCATACCGGTTTTTACAATTCCTGGCTATTGGTTATGCACCAGTTCTTCCCTCCATCTATGCAGCCAGAGATCCTGAATTCAACTTCCGATCCTCAAATAGCTTTGTGAGAGCATCATCTATTTGTGCAAACACATCTTCTTTGCGAAGATTTCCATTAACCTGAAATCAATAAAATGGCCCTCCAGCTTAGATTTAATAATAGCATTATACCAGTTGCATGATCCGCTAAATCATACACATACCAGAACCCTTCTTTTTTTTCTTTATTGATGATAATCTAATCACTCAATAAGCAGATTTTCCTCCCTCATTAAGGACATGCAAGAAAACATTGCTCAGCATAACTCAAAATAATACAGATATTCATTTTACTTTTTCTTTCATATTTTTATTTAGCACCAAAAAAAAAAGAAGCCCAGCAATTATTGATGGCATCAAATTAGTGGCAGTAAGAATATGGTTACACTAGAACACTAGCATTAATATCTACGAACATGCACAATATCGTATACTTGTCGAGTGTTTCCTAGTAGTCTCAGCATCAACTTATCATGAGCTGTTCAGCACAACAAATTATTCACAAGATAGACAACGAATTGGATAGATAGATAGATAGATAGATAGATAGAGAGAGAGAGAGACAGAGAGAGAGAGAGATTTTGTCACATGCCTTGAGTGTAATGTCTTCATACATTGAAAGTACTGCCTCCACATTTTGACGATGAGTTTGCAAGCGCAACTTCACCTAAATAAAGCCATATGTAAAGGGAAACAAATATCATCACTGAGCAATATTGATCCAAAGAGCTTACTGATGCCACAAAGATGACAGAATTCTGTGAAGTAATAAGAATTATAGGTGCACAGATTAGTTCTGAACATGCCTTTTCTTCAGTGTCATCAAATCTTTGGGTGAGCCTGGCAGCAATTTCTTCAGTCTCGGGGGGGGAATACTTCAGGTGGTATATCTTCCCAGTAACAGGGTCTAATCTACGTCCAACCACTCTTTCAACAAGAATCTCTTCGTTGACCTGCAAATCAGTATTCATGAGATTGGCTGACAGAAAAATCTCAATCTTAATATTTAGAGTTTGAAATCTACCCAGCAATGCGAGGATACATCAGGGCCATTAAATTGATAAATCAATTATTTCCTCTTCATGATCATCTTCTTTTAGTTTGACTTTGATAAAGTATCCTATATTATTTTAAAATTACATTAAAACCAACAAAGTAGCCACAGAAAATATCAGCATGCAAGTTCACATTCTACTCTTCCTAGCTAGATAATGGAATGTAACAGATAACATGCCAGCAGCGACAAGAATTCTTACTTCCAGGACAATAAAAAGATCAGGTCTGAAGCCAAATTCTTTTAGAGCAGTTGCCTGCAACAAGCTCCTTGGGTATCCATCCAAAAGCCAACCATTTTCTTGAGAGTCTGGCTGCAGCAGACGGTCCTTCACCATCTACAAGTTCAGATGATTGAATGAACAATATGAATGACTCAAAAGGAAGCGAGGCGAAGGAGGAGGAAATAGGGGGGAGATTACACCATGCCTACCATGACAACTATTTCATTTGGAACCAACTGTCCTTTCTCCATGTATTCCTTTGCTCGCTTCCCATTTTCGCTCCCTGAAGCAATTTCTGCCCTCAGCAGGTCTCCAGCAGCAATATGCACCAAGCCATACTGCATTTATGAGGATGACTTGTTGAATCTGTTTTTTCCTCACCAGCAATTGCAAATTGAGAAATCCAGCAGCAAATGCTTTAACTTCTATCAGAAAATCCCCATAAAACCAAAGGGAAGAAAAAACCATATCCAATCTCAAAGCATATTTTCAAAGAATTGTCTTGATTATCTAAGAAATCACAAATGACATTGGTGCAACAATTCCAACTGCTTGAGCTCAGCTTGCAATTGGCTTATCTGATTGTGTGATCAAGCCACTTGCACATTAATCTGAGCTTGAGCAGAAATAAGAATGGCATGGTCCTCCAAGCCATAATCAGGTTACTAACAACTAGCCAAATAAGTGTTTTCATATGAACAACTACTGACAACTGTGTCAAAGCAAAAAAGTTTATTCTTATCATAGATAGCCTAACTACTGTGACAAGCAAGCCAACATATTGATGATAGTGACTACATAATCTGCTTATACACAAATACTTCAACTTGCTTTGGAATTATGCCCTGGCTAAGGAAGTGTAGAGGGAATTGATTTTAAAGTCTCAACATGAAGATCTATCAAATTGGTTTAATTGTGTTTCTCTACATTTTTAATGCCACTAGTATCGAAACCCTAATAGTTTACATTGACTGCTTCCTTCCCAGGTGAAACAGATATATACCAATCATTGGGAACTAGTGAAACTATCAAGCAACTATCCAACAAAACTGAGTTTTCAAATGAAGAAAATACCAAATTACAAAAAGTAAAGATTGAGATCAAGTTAGATTTAGCATAGAGACTGAGTCGATATAATCCCAAGAGGTTGATGGGTCTCACAAACTAATGCCGAACATCCTTTTCTTAAGTGAGACTGGACTTGACTAAGCACGAGCAACTAAGCCAGGCTGTTCATCCGAGCTTGGTTCTCTTAGAGCCCTGCATGCCAAAGTAGCAATAGTCGTGTTTTCCTTTTGTGGCAAACTATTTATGGAGTGTGAATATCTCCCGTGAAGAAAATGCTCAGCTATTTAATTGAGGCACACCAGATAACAAGATATAAATGACATCAATTTTAACAAACTCAATATATATTTAAATCACAAAACATAATGTCATTCACAAAAACTATAATGTCTTATTCAGATGTTTGAGACCTTCACTAGATAAAAAAAATCCAAGTAAATCTAAGCAAGATACACGCATTACAATGAGAAAAACAAGTTGCTTCAAGAAACAACATTTCATGTGCAGAACAATAAACATAACTAACAAATGGGAAAATGAAAAGGTTGCTCCCCAAAAAAAAGATTAGGGAAAATCTAGATATAGGAGGTATTATAAAAGATTAAAAGAAACATAAAGAAAAAAAAAGGCTTACTTTCTTAGTGATGAGTTCACATTGAGTACCTTTACCAGAAGCAGGAGCTCCGGATATCATTATCTTCAAATGCTCTGGCTTTGCCGATGCCACAACCTGCACATAACCACATAAACATAAAAATTATTGAAAGGATTAGAACACAAACAAACTCATATTACAAAAATAAAACCCTATGGTTCTCAAACAGCAACAAATAAAACATGGTGAAATTCAAAACCCGATAAGAACAATGAGATATTTTCACTTACAAAAACTGATTTCTTGGTTTTGGTTAAGCAAGCGGACAAAAGGGTTTGATGGGAATGAAGATAAAGGCAATATTTGGTGTTATTGTCAGCAAAAGACAAGTTTGAAGAGAAGAGAAGCTGAGAGGATTTAGAGGAAGAAAAAGGCTGTTCTGGATTCCCATTTCCTTTCACTCCCAGATTCACAATGCAGGAGCTAGTAGCAGCCATTTCTTTGCCCTCTCAACAGCTCTCTCTCAGTGTCTCCCGGTGTCTGTCGAGATGGATATTCTTGGAGGTTGTAAGTAGAAGTGGTGGTGGTCGTTTTGATAAACGACAGAGTGATGATTTTTGTTTTTACTTAAGTATCTATACTTGTTGTTTTTTTATTTAAGTGTCTCAAATTTCAATAATTTATTAATTTAGTTTTTTTTTAAATTCATTTGTTAATGATTAATGTTATCACCTGCTAACATCCGAGATAAAAAAAAATATTGAAAACAAAATATTAAATATTTTTGGATTTTCTTAATGAAACTTTTTGTAGAACACTTAAAATTGTTAATTTTAAAAATCATTAAATATTTTAAATTACCAAAGTAAACGTAGAGATATATTTAATTCTTTAAAAAGTGGAGGAAATTGAATAATTTAAAATCTATATTTATTTTCATAAATCATGTTTTTTATGTTTATTTTTAATTTGAATAAAAATATAAGGTATTGTTTTTAAATCTTTTTTATCTATTGCCTTGGTCAAATATGACCTAGCGAAGTGAATATTAAGAGAAGTTAATTAAAATTTTCTAAAGTCAATTAGTATTGTTATAATTGAGTACTTTTCTCATTTGACTAAAATAAACTTCCATGGCCATATATTTAAAACCTTAAAAAAATTATAATGACTTTAAATTATTTTGAGTATTAATCAAATTACCTTTTATATAAAAGAAATATGGCTTTTAACAAAAAAAAAATAAATAAAAAAAGTCATCTTTTAGGTTGGTTCATACTTCATATAGATAACTATCTACCTTATGGTAAATTGTGATCCTTAACTCTTTTTTTATTTAATTGTTTGGTATGCCAAAAAAAGAAATTATTTATTATGTTTTTTGAAATTCAAAAGAAAAAAAAAAGAAAAATCTTATGCACAATTTGTGGGAAATAAGGCATTCATCAAGTACATGCAAAACATTTTGTTTTTCTAAATTAATAAATTAACTATTTTAATCATTTTCCATACTTAGATTAAAATCAATGCATCTTGATAATGAATTAAAATGTTGCTTTTTTATGACTCTTGTACTACCCAACACTTTCTCATGTGTTTTTATTTTATTTCAATTATCAAGTACATCAAGATTAGAGAAAAATGAGTCAATCACATGATCATCATTCTAGTTACTAATATTTAATAATTACATGATCAAATCTAATATCAATTTCTAATTTTTTGTATTTTTCCATCATTTTATTCATCATATTATCATCTTTGCATTATGATAATTGTTTCATCTATATACAATTTATTATTTATAATTTTAAAATTGATTGGTGTCATTCAAACACTTTCATCCGGTATTTCTTTTCACATCAAGGTTATTTCATTACTCGTTAACCTTCCGACACAACCAAACTCGTATACACCTTGGTCCATTACAAGTTATCATTTTTGTCAATTAGTTAGCCAAATAACTTATTATTCACTTTATTTTATTTTATTTTTTGGATGCGATGAAACTTTACTCCCCAGAAAATACACTTTGTGAGTCCAAGTGAGTGAGTAAAACTCCGGTTGTCCAGGTTCTTACAATGAATGCACATCCTGACTCGAACTCGAGACATGTTGTGCAGATCGCAAGCCCTCTGTTATCACGTCAAGCCTTGAGGACATCCCCAACCATTTGGATACAATTTTCATTCAACTTTATTTTAAAATAATTGAATATACACTAAACCAAAATTCCAATAGAATTTCCCTTATATTTGGACATCATCAAAGTATATACATCCTCATCAATCTAATATTGTAATAATGACTCAATTATCCTAGATCTTGTTCTATGCCAACACAGCTCAAGAATGGTATACAAATTAGATTAACATCAACAATTTATAAATCATTTAACGATATTAGAGCATAATACAACGGTATGAGAATTAAAACTTAATTAAAAAACAATAATAATAATTGTAGATTATTGGTGTGTTCCTCTTTGAGCTGTTCTGGTGTCAAATTCTTCAACTTTTCTGGATGCTGCAAAATCTTTCGGGGATCGCAAGCTAACCAGTACAGGTTGATTCGGTTCATCTGCTTTACGATGGCAAATTCATCAAGGAACCTGGTGCCATGATCATGGGGCATAAATCCACAGTTTCACATTTTAAAATACTGTGCTTTCTGACTGGCTAAACAAAAATAAAATCCTAATGATTCGGCCACTCTAGCAATTAGGGTTCATGTTTTATGCCGATAAATCCAATCAAAATCAGATAAAACTATTGAAAGTGGTAAAATTGACTGGGTGGATATATCGGCTCAAGGTTATATCCACTTGTCACTTTATAATTTTTTATATTACTAGTTTTATAGTTTGCTCTGTTGCAGGTAGATTTAAAAAAAAAAAATAGCATTATAAATGAAGACGTCAATATTGTGGATGAGTTTATAATATCATGATTATTTTCAATTAACACAATTATATTGTGTAAACTTAATAGAAAAAATTAAAAAAAATATATAGAAATCAGTAAACCAAGAAAGAGTTATTAATACTAATTAAATACTTAAATGAAATGCTATTTTATGCAAAATTAAAAACAATTGTTTTTTTATATTTTTATTTGTTTTAGACAAGGGATGCACAACTCAAAATATGTGTTTCTAGAGGTTTTAACATTGCGGTAAGCATGATTAACATCCTCAAATTCAATCCTCGCAATTAGCCAATTCAAAGCATTAGAATCCAAATCATCTAGTAGGTGACCCAATGGTATGAGTTTGAGACTAAGAGATTTGCTCCCCCTGTGATCTCAAGCTCAAGCTCTGTGGTTGTTAATATGATGATCATTGAAGACTTACATGATCGTTAACTTTAGATCACGTGGGATTAATCGAGATGCATGCAAATTAGATCAGGCATCCATGTTAATAAAAAAAGCACTAATATCCATAACCATAATGTCTCTAATGTAATTTCCAAAATCAAGCTATGTGTAAGCTTTAGACACATCCTAATATCCAATAATGAGTTTTAAACCTCTAAATATATTTTTTTCTTCATATCAACATAAAATATGTCTTACATATGTGAGGCCTTAGGGAATATCTTTGCAAGTGCTTTAAGTAGACTTCAGTATCATAAAATAAAAAATAAAGTATAGTTAGACACTAAAATACACTATAAATATCATATATAAAATTTATTAAAAACATAATTTTTTTCTAGTTTATGTAATGCAAAAAGGCTTTAATGTATGCCATGCTTCATATATCCATAAAGTGCAGATGGAAACTATCACCATGTATCATTGTTTTCAAACTTAATAACATCATAAGAATAGAAAATAAACCATTGTTGTCATCCAAGGCCACCATAGACAAAATCACACCTTTATAGAGACATTTGAGATGACAACCATTTATATCAATGAATGACTTGGATGCGTTTATGAACTCCTTTTTTATTTATTTTAAATAGATATAAACCTTTTAAATTTATTTGGAAAATATTCTTTCGAGTTATTATTAGAGCCAAACCCTAAAAATACATTTGATCCTGGATTATATTGTTTAAGCAATAACACATATCAAATGAGTCTCCTAAAAGACTATTTGTGATTGCACTCGATAAACTTTCATGTCTTGGTTTTTGTTAAGTATAATTGTATTGATAGTGGTTTTATACCAAACAATCATCTAGAATGGTATCGATTGCTTGATTTCATATATTTTGATTAAGATTTATTCAACATCAACTTGAATAACAATTTGAATTTATTTTTTATTGTCAAATAATCATCTCATCTCATCTAAAAATTTAAGTTTTTAGGTGAGTCTCTAAGATATGATTTATATTAGTCTGTAACAAGAATCTCACTTGTTATATTTTTTTGGGATCATGCCTCCTAATATTAAAAAAATAGCGACTTACCTCGTTCTTCTGTAAAAAAAATTATGTGGACATAAACACAAGAACTCGAAGATTTAGTCGAGTTATATACAAGCTAACCTGAATACTCTAATTATAAAAATAATAATATGTTATTCAACATATTCTTATAATAAAATGTTGCTAAACCCAAATATTCTAAGAAAAAAAGGGTAGTTCTAGACTCGTCACTTCAAAAAGTTTGTCTTCAGTAAAAGAAATCACCTTCACCAAGTCAACTGTTTTTTTTTTAAAATATATATATAAAAAACTTTTCAATATAGGTGGTGTTCTTGTTGGGCATATTCTTTCCCTAACCAGAACGTACTTCAAAATGATTAACAAAAAGTGTTGTCGTTCAAGATCAATTTAGTTTGATGATTCTCAATCCGTGGCTGCATAAACGATGTTAACATAAAAGCAAAAAAGCATATGTAACAGTGTTGCCATTTGCCAAGAACAGGTGCTCTCACAAAAAGGGTGTTTGGGAATGTATTTGTTCGCAAGTGTGTTTGAAAAGATTTGATTTTTTTTATTTTAAATTTATTTTTTGGGTTTTTATATCATTTTGATGTTCTAATATCAAAAATAATTTTAAAAAATAAAAAATATAATAATAAAAAAATATAATTTAAAAGGGTGTTTGAGAATGTGTCTAGAAAGTGTGTTTGAAAAGATTTGATTTTTTTTTTATTTTAAATTTATTTTTTGTATTTTCATATCATTTTGATGTCTAATATCAAAAATAATTTAAAAAAATAAAAATATAATAATAAAAAATATAATTTAAAAGGGTGCCTGGAAAGTGTCTTTGAAAAGATTTGATTTTTTTTATTTTAAATTAATTTTTTTTATGTTTTCATATTATTTTGATGTGTTAATATCAAAAATATTCTTTAAAAATAAAAAAATATATAATTTTAATATATTTAAAAAAAAATATTTTTAAAAGTAACAACAACTACTGGAACTCCCTAACAGTTACAAATAGTGGCCAGCTGGTGGCCTGCAACTCCAGCCTCAGGCGTGGGATTCCAGTCTTCCCAGCACCCACCAATTCCAGTCTCATTCTTTCACGTTTGCTCTGCCTATCTCTTTGTTTCCCTTCCGCCTCTCTCCGTCGATGGAAATGGATGCGAGCAGTGCTGATGATGGCCGCGTTAGAACAGGTAACCATTTGCTATTTTCCAATTGTTTTTATCGTCTTTTCTCCTTTATTTCTTCCAGTTTAGTGATTCATTGCAGGCATTCCTCGCTCTAAAAATTTCTAGGAAGAGAAAATGCTCTAAAAACGACGTTAATTTGTGTGGAAAAGAAATAAAATTGATCTTCAAGTCCATTAATCTGTCTTTTCAAGAGGAGTTTAACGGGGATGCGTTTTTCTGTAACCATGCTAGAAGAAAGAAAATAGATCAAGTTTTTCTATTTATTTAAAAAATGTTTTTTTTTTATAGAGATTTTGAAGTTGAAAATTAGTTTATCTATATTTGTAAATGAAAATAAACTGAAAATTGAGTATCAAATAGTTATTGACCTTTTTATGTATCTTTTTTGTTATTTCATAATGTTCTTCAAAGAGATTAATTTAATTTGTTTTTCTTTTATATTTTTTTAGATCATTTGTATTTGTTTGTTGCTTGACTTTCTTCTACCCTTAACTAGGTATGACACTCCCTAAAATAAAACGTTTTAAAACAATAGATCATTGACTCAATATCGGGACATTTTTTTAGCACCATGATAACCTTATTGAAGCATGAAAAACAAACAAATTATGATATCAATCTAATATTAAAAAATAAAATAAAAAATAAATTATTTAAAAAATTTAAGGCCGAATAAAAAAATAACTTGAATAATATCTCGCACAATCGAGTACTAACCCAATGCTTGGATATTGATGTCAAACCATGATAAACATATAAAATGCAAATTAAATTAAGTCAATAATTTTAAAAACACATAATGTAAAGACTAAATTGATAAGAACAAATACTCAATAATCAAAGAAAAAAAAAAAGAACTAAAATGAAAAAAAAGAAGAAGCATAGTGGAGTGTTATAGTAGCTCACAATGTTTATGGGTGTGGGGGGACAATGATTTCCTCACACCCTTTAGTTTTTGCTGTAATATCTTGTACAGTTGAGTACCAGCTCAAATACTATAATAATCATATAAAATTAAAATGAATCATCAATCTTAAATTCCAATAAACAAAATAATTTGGAAACCAAATTGATAAAAAAAAAAATCAATAACCAAAGAAAAAAAAGAATCAATAATTTCTTAATTAATATATTTTTATTGTTTGTTTAATAATCTTTTTATTTATCAATTAATATATTTTTATAAATAATAAACAATAGATTTTTATTTCTTAATTAAAAATATTATTAAGTCCTTTAATTGAATAAAGCATTACTTTAGATGGGAAACATTACGGGATTTAGAATAGGAGGACCTAATTGATAAATAAAATAGGTTGGAGGCTTAGTTGAGAGTTAATATATAGACTGAAGTCTACTATCATTGCCTCGTTCATACATGTAGGCAAATCCTAAGTTATTGGATGAAAAGATGGTAGAAAAGGCCACCAAAGGGATTGAAAAAAAATAGATTACCATGTAAATATCGCTCAAGATTCCGAAAGAAAGCAGCGTTCCCTTTCCATACAAAAGGGGGATGGGGAAAAAGTTTGAAGAACCCTAGATTTTCCTCTAAAAATTGAAATGCCTCATCTCTATTGCAGGAAGTGAGACCAAGTTAAAGATTTGAAACCCATCTTTGTGTTGATTCTTTGGGCATGTCAAGCCATCATATGCTCTGACTAACATTTATCTTCGTGTTGATTCTCTTTGTTCAGGGACTGTGTGGACTGCAACTGCTCATGCCATCACAGCAATTGTCGGCTCTGGAATATTGGCATTGCCATGGAGTGTTGCTCAATTGGGTTGGATCCTTGGACCATTTTTTCTGCTTTTCTTTGCTGCTGTTACATATTATATAGCTATCCTTTTATGTGACTGCTATAGAACTCCTGATCCTGTTAAAGGAAGGAGGAACTACACATATATGGATGCTGTAAGAGCACTGCTAGGTACTTGCTCTTCTTTTAATTTGCTTTCTCTACACTCCTTTTTGGTGTTTGATGAAGAAGAAATCAAAATTTTACAGGATATAATTTGCAGATCTTACTGGTGCAGGTCCAAAACATGTACTGATCAGTGGTATAATGCAATATTCTATGCTATGGGGAATAATGATTGGCTTCACAATAACTGCTGCCATTAGTACAGCGTGAGACACTTTCCTCAAAAAATTGTGCTGTTTCAATCTACAGCTGCATGACTTGTTGAGCTGATTAGTGGGCTTTTCTTATTGTTTTTACCTTCTGGGTTTGAATTTATCAGGACAATGAAGAGGTCAACCTGTTTCCATGAGAGAGGACCAAGCGCAAAATGTGGGGTATCCGGAATTTCATACATGCTTGCTTTTGGGGCATTGGAAATTCTTCTATCTCAATTTCCAAACTTGGAAAAAGTAACATTTCTTTCAGTAATTGCAACATTGACCTCACTTGCATATGCACTCCTTGCTCTGTGTCTATCCATTGCAAAATTTTCTATCCAACATGAGGCTAAAGGAACTATAATGGTTGCCATGGCCGGTGAGGGCCTAGCTACATCCACCAAAGTCTGGCGGGTCTTTCAAGCTCTTGGTAACATTGCGTTCTCCTACACCTATTCCATGCTTCTACTCGAAATTCAGGTTCTGCTCCCTCCCCTAAAATTCCCTTTCAAATGAGAAACAATTTTTTTGATGGACATCATTTGAAAAGGCAATAAATTTCTGTGAAGGACACCTTGAAGTCACCACCGGCAGAAAACAAGGCAATGAAGAGGGTTACATTATATGCCATTGGTGGAACTGCACTGTTCTACACTTCCTTAGGATGCATGGGGTATGCTGCTTTTGGAGCTGATGCTCCTGGAAATTATCTCACTGGGTTTTACAAACCACTTTGGCTCGTTGATATTGCAAATCTTGCTGTGATCATACATCTGATTGTAGGATATCAGGTATCACTTACCCTAATCTTAATTCTGTGAATTTATGTCCTTCATTTTCTATGCTCTGACTGCAATGTACTCTCAGGTGTTTGCCCAAACAATTTTTGCTATTAATGAGAAGTCGCTTGCAACAAGATGGCAAGCTCCTGGTTCTTTCTTCAATAAGATTTATACCGTAAGATTCCAATGCAGACAGAACTACTCATTTCAACTTACACCAAGCAGGATTCTTCTAAGGACAGGTTTTGTTGTTCTTACAACTTTGGTCGCAATGCTCCTCCCATTCTTCAATGCCATTTTGGGTCTTCTGGGCTCCATTTCTTTCTGGCCATTAACTGTATACTTCCCCTTGAAAATGTTCATGGTGCAAGCAAAGATCAAGAGAGGACATTCTACATGGATAATGTTTCAAGTGCT
Source organism: Salix arbutifolia (assembly GCA_025169955.1). Classification (NCBI taxonomy): domain Eukaryota; kingdom Viridiplantae; phylum Streptophyta; class Magnoliopsida; order Malpighiales; family Salicaceae; genus Salix; species Salix arbutifolia. The sequence goes on from CM045914.1 coordinate 11,270,848, forward strand.
AAGCTTATTGTGCCTGGTTGTCTCACTAGTTTCCGCTGTTGGTTCTGTGGCTGACATACTAGAGCATCTTAAGCATGCCCAGCTATTTCATATTGACCTTTAGATAGTGTAGATCCTTGTCACTTGCAGAGATGTTATTGCAATTTTAATATTAGAAAATAAATTGTCATGTATTTATCATAAATTATGAGTTTTTTTTTCTTATCTATAGAAAACAATAGAGCAGTTGCTCGTGCTATGCAGCAGGTTTGGATCTACTTCGTGCATTGAATCATTTAACATCGTTGATCCGGAGTTTACATCCATCATTGAACTTTATAGTTCTATGACCCACATAAAAAAAAACACCATGGTTAAACAACAGATCTCTTATATTCTGGATCAAACCCAAAAAAAGGGTTAGGAATGTGTCCGAGTTTAGACAGTGAGTGTTGGGACTTAGATTAAGGGTTGCTAACTAAGGTTGAGTCGTAAAAATTCTCCTAAGTAAATGAATTAAGTTATTTGATTAATACATGTAATCATAATAACATTAACTGTGATTTTAGAAAAGAATATAATTGTAAATTATATTCCATTATTTTGTTATGCCTTCAGGTATTTTATTTGAATTATTAAAGTCATGAAATGAAAGAATTTAAATATTATGACGAGTTTTATTTAGTCACTTTTGTCAATAAAGGAATTTATTAACATTTGAATTTAAATTGTAAAAAAACAATTTACTTGAATTTTCACACAACTGACTGTGAAATTTGTTTCCAAAATATTACATTCATAATTAACAAAAACTAATTGAAGAGGGAAAAACACTACTATTCATTGGATTTTTTTAAAAATTTTATCCCTTAGCATTGAATTTATTAGGGATCAAGTTTCATAATTTATATTAGTTTGTTTTGTATGAGATTATCCAAGTCTCATGACCCGGGTTACGGGTTAAATAGTTGACTTGGGCTTGTTTGGGATTTTGTTTTTTTTATAAATTTATGTTTTTTTGATTTTATCCTTAAATATTTATATTGATTGAGAATTAAATTTTATTATTTATTCAAATTTATTTTTTATAAGGTTATCTTATTCTCATGACTCTAGTTGACATGAGTCATTTTTGGGTTTTTTTTTATTGATTTTGTTTTCTATTTTATCCTTCAACATTAGATTGATTAAAAAATCAATATTATAATTTGTTTTCAATTACTTTCTGTTAAATTATCATAACCTTATAATCCAAATTTTACATATTAACCTAGGTTGACTTAAATCTTTCTTTTTTATATATATATTTTTATTGATTTTTTCAATTTCATTATTCAATATTAGGTTGATTGAAAATTGAGGTTCAATATGTTTTTTTTATTTGTTTTTTATGAGGTTCTTATGGTTTCAAAAACATAAGTAATAGATTTTACATGCTAACTTGGTTGGGCACATGTCAATTTAATATTTTGATTTCAAATATGTTTTTTTCCTCAGTGTCATTTTAATATTATTTTTTATCAAATTATGTTTTGTTTATGGTTATTCAAGTTATTTTTGAACTTGTGAAGTTAACCGAGACATATTAAGTCAACCCCAAAACAATTAATTATTTTTCTTTCTTGAAAACACGTTATCAATTCTTGAATATTTTCTTAAATATTTTTTTTAAAATAATTTAACTCACAACATAGTAAGTGATCTAATTGTTTATTATTATTATTATTATTATTATTATTATTATTATTATTATTATTATTATACATTCTACATTTTATGCATGTTATATTTAATTTTAGTATGTATAAGAAAATAAATTTAAATTTTAATATAATATTTTAATTAATATTTTTGATTTGTTTGGTGTGAAATAACATGATTAAAATGAAACTATAGCTTTACAAAGAGCACAATAATTTAGGAAAAAGAAAATATAAAAAAAATGCTAATGGACTAAATTAGAAAAAAAAATGCAATAAAGAAAAAACCTATATAAGAAAAAAGAATGGATACCGAATTTGACATAAAAATAAATTAAAATAAAACTCGTACAGATGAAATTGAAAAAAAGAATTTAATAAAAGGGTATTAAATGATCAAAAGAATGATGACCTAACTTGACATGAAAATTAAATTAAACTAAATGACAAGGATAGGATTGAAGAATCAAAAGAATATGAACTAAATTAAATATATAAAATAAATTATATAACATATTTATATTTTGGCAAGGAGAAGAGAGAAAATTGGGAAGAAAAGAAAAAAGCTCATCAAGACCCAACTTGAGCTTTATTGCACACATGTGTCGCCCCACCATGTAGAGAACATCGGTACGCTTCCAACACCATATCTAAAGGTGATATTTGACAGCTGAAAGTCGCCACATACATACATACATACATACATACATACATGATAATTAATGAATTTATTATTCACATCTTTTTAAAAGATTTGTTTTTATTTATTACATATATATATATATATATATATATATATATATATATTGTTTGCATTGCTTCAAATTTAGCAAGGAGATAATGTATATGAGATAACAAATGGATATTTACGAAATAACCTCTAAAAACTAGGTGTTTAGTTTTCTCATGATTCGTTTTCTTCCATAGTTGATCTGATTTTGCTACGGGTTCTTACGAAGATAACGGGAAAGCGAGAGTGTCATCATTTTATCGGGAAGCGAAAGCTGGAGAGAGCGGAGCCATTTGGGTTCATTGAATAGGGTCGTCTTCTCCATCGCTGGAATGTGTTTGGAAAATATTTTGAATAAAATTAAATTTTTGTTTTTTTTTTAAATTAAATTAAATATTTTTAGAATATTTTAGATATTTTAAAATTAACCTTTTACACCTGCACTTAATATTGCTAGTCGATAAGCACAAGCCCCCATCAACGTGGTAGCGTTAGCAGAGAGCTCGCGAAACTAGCTAACAGACCTGGGTGGCTGGGGCTGCCTCCAAAACTGACAAATCACACACTACTCTCTCAAATTTTGTTCTGTGGAAATCAATTAAGCGTAAATAACTGCTGGAGGAAGTAGCTAGCGAGCGGCCGGCAACCACCAACCACGGCCGTCACCAGCAGCATGCATGCATGCTGATACGATATTGAAAGTGTAATAAATGGGAGAGATACCAAATTAATCCAGCATCTTACAGCAATCTATTAACTCAGCAACAGTGAGCAGGCGTTGTTTGCCAGCCACGCCCTTCTGTGGACTCCATATATATATATATATATATTCACTTCTAGTTAACAGACCTAGCTCCTCCCACAAACCCTAGTTTCTCCCTCTCTGTGCCATTTCATCAACGCTACTGCACCCTTCTGCACTTACCCTACTCTACCCATCTCTTTCATTTCCTTCTTTCAGCTCTTGTTTTGGTTATTCGTGGCCGAATCGACTCGATATGGAACTGGCAATGGATGCGGCCGGTGATGATGGCCGCGTTAGAACAGGTACCCACCATCTTTCATCCCCATTTGGATATATCAACTAATCTCTTCATGCCCCCATGTTTTTTTTTCCTTCATTGTTATCATCGCTCATCATTTGCATATATGGATATATATATATAGAAGAGAGAGAGAGGTTCTTTTCGTTTCGAGGAGATGAGTTTCATGTGCTTTTGCTGATAAACTGGTGACTGACTGTTTTCCCTTTTTTTTCTTTTTTGATGCCTGTGCTCTCTCATTTGTGTTCATCTCTGAACACGCTAATCCAAAAAAAAAAGTATTTGAGGAAGATTGATTCTCTGTTTCCTTATTCCAACTCCTCACTCGCAAATTTAAAATTGTTTTTTTTTTTTCATAAACAAACTCAGAGCGGGTGCTAACTCATGAAGTTATGATCGATGATGGCGATATCATTCCGTTTCGGCTCAAACTTATAAATGTTTTATATAGTTAAAAAAATATATTTAAAATGTAGTCTTAAATACCTCTAAATTCTTAGGCCCCAACTAGACGCCGTAGAGGGCTTGGAGCCCCTTACAAGAGACAGGCCAGGATCCAGTGAGTACAGGCCTTGTGGCCTGCTTCATAAATTAGTCAAATTTAATGTATGAGACTCCCCTGTCCCTGTGCTTCATGGCATTATATCATATTATCAACAAGCAGCGACAGCCACAGCTATCATCGTCTCCTTGATTGCTCCCGGAAAAATGAGAATGGCAGCAACACTGTCAAACGCCACCACCTCTACTTACCCAGCTTCGAAAACGCCACAACCCCACAACAACCCCTATTCAATTTCTCCCCGACAGGAATTCTCTCTTCTTTCTAAACTCCATTCGTGTAAATCTTTATCACAGCTCAAACAAATCCATGCCTTTATTATCAAAACACCAAAGTCTCCAACTCACCACATGTATGCTAAAAAACTCATATACTCACTCTTCCAATTAAACCATTTCTTTAGCCCCCCAAATGACAAAAACCTAAACTATGCTTTCTCTCTTGTTAAGCATTGGGATAAACCTGATATCTATGCTTACAATGCCCTAATCCAACGCATGCCATCAAATTCTATGCAATCTTTTCACTTGTATCAGGAAATGCTGATAAGGGGCATCATTCCTGATACGTACACTTTTCCCTTTGTTCTTAAGGCATGCTCCCAATCTTTGGCTCTTTGGGAAGGTCAGCAGATTCATGCTCATTGTATTAAAATGTTTTTCATGGAAAATGTTTATGTTAATAACACTCTTATGAGGCTCTATGCTGTCTGTGGGATGCTCGACGTTGTCGAGAGGCTGTTTGAGCAAGGTCCTGTAAGGGACTTGGTCTCGTGGACCACGCTCATTCAAGCATATCTCAAGATGGGATTTCCAGTGGATGCCGTTTCGACTTTCTTTCGGATGTGCCAGGCAAATTTAAGACCGGACAATATGATTTTAGTTGTTGTGCTTTCCGCATGCTCCAAGTTAGGAGACTTGAGTTTGGGCAAGAAAATTCATGAATATATGGTTCGCCTTAAGGTGAATGTTGATTCTGATGTTTTCCTTGGCAATGCATTGGTGGACATGTACTTAAAATGTGGAGAAGCTGGTTTTGCTAGACACATGTTTGATAAAATGCCTGTTAAGAACGTAGTTTCTTGGAATTCAATGATATCTGGTCTAGCTCAGCAAGGACAATTTAAAGAGGCATTGGATGTATTTAGGCGGATGCAAAAGGTGGGACTGAAACCAGATGATGTCACTTTGGTTGCTGTGCTGAATTCTTGTGCAAATCTTGGAATGCTTGATCTTGGAAAGTGGGTTCATGCTTATATAGGTAAGAATCGCATAAAGGCAGATGGGTTTATTGGGAATGCTCTTGTGGATATGTATGCAAAGTGTGGAAGCATCGATCAAGCCTTCAGAGTGTTCCAAGCCATGAAATTAAGAGATGTTTATTCGTATACTGCAATGATTGTAGGCTTGGCAATGCACGGGGAAGTAGAGAATGCGCTATCTATCTTCTCTGAAATGCCTAGAACAGGCATAAAACCTGATGAAGTAACATTCGTGGGTGTTCTTTCCGCATGTAGTCATGCAGGATTGGTGAAAGAAGGACGGAGATATTTTGAGGACATGTTGAAGGTCTACAACCTAGAACCTCAAGCAGAGCACTATGGTTGTATGGTTGACCTCTTGGGTCGTGCTGGACTAATAAGTGAGGCACAAGAGTTCATAAAGAATATGCCAATTGCTCCTGATGCTTTTGTTTGGGGGGCGCTACTAGGAGCTTGCAATATGCATGTGAAGGTTGAGCTTGGGGAAAGTGTAATGGAAAAACTCCTAGAGGTGGAGCCCCGGAAAGATGGTGCATATACACTCATGTCAAACATGTATTCCTCTGCAAATAGATGGAGAGATGCGTTGAAATGGAGAAAGGCCATGAAAGAAAGAAACATAAAAAAGACCCCAGGGTGTAGTTCAATTGAAGTCGATGGTCTGGTTCATGAATTCCGCAAGGGTGAAAAAGCACATCCAAAAGTTAAAGAGCTATACAAGTTGCTGGAAGCAATGGATGGTCACTTGAGAAATTATGGGAATTTGGTCCACAGCAATGGATTATGTTGATCCAATTACAGGATACAATCATCACTTGTCTTGGTAGATCAAGGTTTAGTCCATTTGAAGTGAGCCTTAGATATTTGCTCCACCTGTTTGCTTCCCAAAATTTGAGGATTGTATATTAATTGGATATCTTGTCAATGTGAACATAAAAAAAATAAGCATCCCGTATCAGTCGAACATAATCTCCACTTCATGATGTATCTTGTTATTTTACTTATATTCCATGTTAGAAACGTCATTTGGGATCAATGACTTCTTGTTTTGCAGTATTGTCATGTTAATTTCTGCAAATGATGCCCACTTGTTTTGGCTAGTGTAATCAGGTAACATGTCATAGAATTTAGTGTAATCAGGATTAACCTGCTACTAGTAAGAGCACGTGCTAGTGGCTTCATTTGATGAATAACAACCAGAATCATATTTGCACAAAATAATAGGCTGACCTGAATTAAGAGAACCTTAAAACACTTGAGATACATTAGATGATACTTAAAATGAGGTCTGACCTAGAAATATGCTCATTTATAGGACACTATCACATCACTGCTAACAAAAAAATGCATATACTTTTACCTTTTCACACTTTCTATTTCTTGTATAATGTTCATGTTATGGCAATCACTTACCATGTTTCATTGTTATTTAGGTACCTTGTGGACTGCTGTAGCCCATGCTTTTACAGCTGTTGTTGGTGCTGGCATATTAGCATTGCCTTGGAGTGTTGCTCAATTGGGTTGGATTCTTGGCCCCTTTTTCGTCGTTGTCTTCGCCATTGTTACATATTATATTGCCTCTCTTCTATGTGATTGCTATAGAACACCAGATCCAGTAACTGGAAAAAGAAACTATACGTACATTCATGCTGTGAGAGAGCTTTTAGGTATTTATCTATCATTTTAATGTGCATAGTTATAATGATTTATGTTAAAATGTAATTAATATAAATCACTTTGATTATCTGTTTATTTCCTTTCGTGTTGTCCATAACCTGTAGAAGACTTGAGTGGACCATAACCACAGTAATACAAGGCACAAAGTAAAAGTCTCACAAATTATAAGGGTGCTAACTTTCCACCTTAAATCATGGCTTATCATGTATTATATGTCAAACAGTAATTACTTTCAGTTTGTGCAGGTCCTAAGAGTGAACTTATTTGTGGAGTATTGCAGTATTCAATATTATGGGGAACAATGATTGGCTACACAGTTACAACTGCCATTAGCATAGCGTGAGTTGCTTCAAAAAGCTTTTTGATGAAATACATTGATCTGTTGCAATTTATTCTTGATTGTGTGTTGGCATATCATAGTTCCTTAACTTTCTTCTAGTGCATCTTACAACTTTTTGATGAAATACATTGATCTGTTGCAATTTATTCTTGATTGTGTTGGCATATCATAGTTCTTTAACTTTCTTCTAGTGCATCTACAGCTTTTGCTGCATAACCCTAAACAATTTGGAACATCACAATCTTACAAGTTTCACGAGTATGTGATACCCATGAATTGAGCATAAGACATTCCTTCCTTTTCAACTGTGTGAAAGTGCTTAAGATGTTGTAGCTAATGCTTCTGTTTCATTTTCTGAATAGGTCTGTAAAGAGAACAACTTGTTTTCATGACAAGGGACATAATGCGAAATGTGGAGTATCAGGAAATCTCTATATGCTTATATACGGAGCAATAGAAATATTTCTATCTCAATGCCCAAACTTGGAAAAAGTGACAATTCTTTCAGTAATTGCATCAGTCACATCATTTGCATATGCTCTCATAGCAATATGTCTAACTACTGCTAAACTATCCTCAAACCATGAGTTTAAAGGAAGTCTCATGGTAGCTATGGTGGGAAATACCAAAGCTACATCAGAAAGATTTTGGCAAGCTTTTCAAGCTCTTGGAAACATTGCTTTGGCCTATACTTACTGCTTGCTACTCCTAGAAATTCAGGTTTTTCAATTTAACCTATATATTTTTTTTCATTTACTATAGTCATTTTCAACAACAATTACCCATCCTGATTATATAAACCAATTTCCTAAAGGATACCTTAAAGTCACACCCACCAGAAAATAAAGTGATGAAGAGAGCATCATTATATGTTGTTGCTGGGACAGCTTTGTTTTACATTTCTCTGGGATGCATGGGTTATGCCGCATTTGGAAATGATGTTCCTGGAAATGTTCTCTCCGGATTTTATGAACCATTTTGGCTTGTTGACATAGCCAACATTGCTGTAATTATACATTTAATTGGAGCCTATCAGGTACATCCATGCTCAATCCCTCCTGTCATGTATATGTGCTCACACTTGCTTGCAAAACAAGTACATGAATTGGCCTTTGCAGCTATGATGCTTCACATTTTGTTGAAATTCAATTGTACTTTCCCTCATTATTATGCAAGTTACTGGTGGAGTCTATTCACATTCAAGTGTCAAGACTTCAAATGCATCTAGATGATTGAATGTAAAGCTGATGCTGTCACATTCTATGCAGTGACATTTAGTTGCACAATTTGGTTATTAATTTTTAGTTCAATTAATGCATCAAACAGAATTATTTAAAAATGAAAATTGGCATTTTAGTTATTTTCTTGCATCAATGATCTAATTTTTGTATAGCGAGGTAGATTATTTTCTTCACAATTATTCTGCTATAATTTTTAGGATCCAAGTGGCTAAACTTATGTTGTAATGCACAAAATAACCCATGCTGATGCAGCAAATTTATCTCTGTTATTGATTTGAAGCTTTGCTGCTAATTAAGGTAGCCTTAAGCCTGTTAAAGTCTTTGCTTGGCTGTCTTAATATTAGTTTTTGTCCAATGCACTAGTGGATATAGTGGACACCTTTGAGATATTTTCAAAATTACAAGGAAGCAAATTGCTTAAAGTCACTGGATTTCCAGCATTACGACAATGCCTTAATTTACACTATCTAATTATTGACCACACATTCCTTTCTCTTAGATGAATTTCATGTCTGACCTGGATTCGTTCTGTCCTGTAAGTAGCACTTTTATTTACATGGAATGAAGGATACTGATTATATTTTGTATCTTCTTGAGAACAGATTGAAAATTTCCTTTCTGGGTGCTTGTGTTTTCAATATCAGTTTTAACCGTAAAGTTGGTAAATTTTGATCGCAGCTAATCGTTTCTGAACAGATTCTTGAAAACTTAGTTGACATGGATTTACTGGAAATCAATAATTTCATGAAATGACACTGATGGTGTTTATATTTGGATATTCGATGCATGCTCTCTGTCCATTCAACAAGTGTTATGTACGCCAGTCATCATGAATATTCAAGTACTTTGGTTTCTTTCATTTTCTTTGAATGGATTATTAAACTTACCACCTCGCATGATGTTTGATTTCAGTCCAAAATTCTGTTGTCATTGCTCTTCTCAGGTGTTTGCTCAACCAGTTTTTGCTATCAATGAAAAATGGGTGGGGTCAAGATGGCCAACATCATCTTTCAACAAAATCTACACCATCAGATTCCCATGCTCGAGAAAAGGTTCCCTTCACATGACTATAAACAGGTTGTTTCTACGCACAATCTTCGTCGTTTTCACAACTGCAGTTGCAATGATGTTTCCATTTTTCAATGCAATTCTTGGTCTTCTCGGCTCAATTTCCTTCTGGCCATTGACAGTCTACTTTCCGATAAGCATGTACATAGTGCAGGCCAAGATACAGAGAGGAAGTTATCGGTGGTTTGGGCTCCAAGCTCTAGGGTTTGTGTGCTTGATTGTAACTGTCGTTTCTGGAATTGGTTCAGTTGCAGGTATGGTAGAGTTTCTTAAGAAGGCAAGACTGTTCCATATGGAGATCTAAGGCAGTAATCTCTTTGTTGGTGCTGGTGTTTGACGTTTGTTTTTTCCAAAGATTTCTAATCAAAATTTGAGACAGCTATCATAAATGTTTAACATCTTATTTTTTTGATCTTGTGACTGAAATCTTAGGGCATCTCCAAAGCGGAGGTAAAAAACTAGCTCCAATGAAAGTTTTTCTTTTCAGTTCAATTAGTAGCTCCAATGAAAGTGGTAAAAAGATAGGCCAAATACCTCCTCTCCTCTCCTCTCCTCTCACACAAGAGCAATTCCTACATATCTCTGCATGTCATAAGGATCAACCAATCAAGGTCCATAATTGGAATAAAAAGTCTTTGACCTAATTTGTTTTTTCTTTCAACTTTCTGTCACTCCCTCCGCCACACCATAAACATCGTTAGGAATGCCTCTAGTGACTTTTTTAGCCAGGTAAGCCTTCCCTTGTCATTTTTTCCTTCTTCTTTCCCGCCAAAAGCATTAGCCATTGCATGCAAAATCTGCATGCATTGAAAAATTAATATACCTTTGACAACGTGTTGCAACTGCTTCATCCCAATCCAAATGGTTTGGTCGGGTCTAGCCCATCCTATTAAAATCAAAGAAGAAGCAGTTTATTAGGCCGCCATTTGCCTAACCTGGCTAGGTTCAGCCTAGTTGGCTGAGTCGGTCCTAGCCAATATATTATATTATATTATATTATATTATATTATATTATATTATATTATATTATATTATAATGTTATAGTAATAAATAATAATAAAATAATCTTAAGAAAACAAAAGAATCCAAAAAAATTCAAATTAACATTTCAAAATATTTGTGATTTTCTAACATATGTTTCCAATAATTTCGTATAACATCGGGTTATAAATTTATATTGTAAAATATAGACTTGGTATTAAAAATACCAGTATAAAATTTAAGAAACAATTCCTAAAAATTCTTGGTGCTGTTTTAAAAGATTAATGGTTTTATCAAATGTTTTTTCTAGTAATTTTGTTCAATATAGGGTTGTAGACTTACACTATAGAATATGAACCCGGTATAAAATACTTGATTTTCTCTTAAATTTCCAAAAAACCCAAAAAATCCTTATTTTGAAAACATAAAAAATATTATGTTTTTATACATATGATCAAATCCTAAAATGTTTCCAATTTTTTTTCATAAAAATAAAAAATTATAACTTTCTCATGTTTTAAAAATACAAAATGAATATTAGAACTAATTTATGATTATCCAAGTTTGAATAAAATATAAAAAAAACCTTTACAATGTTTTTTGTTGACTTTACATGTAAAGTGTTAAGATTTAATTGTATACTTTAATATCTAGGGGTATAAAAGTACATTATAGAGCATACTCTAAAATATTAAAGATAAAAAAATAAAAGCGATGCTAAAATTTATGTTTTAGAATAGTTAAGTTTTGACTCAATAAGATAAAGACTTTTTCACAAAAAGATATTTACTTTGAACCTTAGAAAAGATTAGCAAATAGAAATTTGACCTAAAAAACAGTCAAACAACGATACAATTTATTTTCGATAGAGTACACTATGGTAAACCTAACAATACTTATAAGGGTTATGTTGCTTTGATAGATGATTGAGAAACAAATAATGCAAAGATTATTACTTAAATTAACAATTTTGTTGAGCATTCCATAGGTACACAATTACATGCTGAATTTTCATCCATATAAATACATTTATTTTTATTTTTATTTATCTTAAAGACATATCCTTGGAGAACTATGTATGTAGATGAATTTAATAGTTTATAGTCTATTTTTTAAAATAAAAAAACTCTTTAACCATCAACCAAACCCTTACACTTACATAACTGTCTCAAACCTCCAAAGCAAACCTATTTTTGGAGACGAAAATATGGGGAGGACAAGCAAGGGCGAGTCTTGGATGGTTCGAGCCCGTTATCCAAAAAACCACTCTCTCAGCTCCCTCTTCCTTTAGCGAGGATTGCAGTTTTGAGTTGTTTCTATTAAAAATCGGATATGTTGATTGAATTTCATAAACACAAACCCTAATAAAAGAATTTCAGATTTCTTTTGAATCAATTCAAATACACGATGGTTTCTTTGACTGGAAAAGTGAGTATTTAGTATTTTTTTTATATGTGTATTTATATGGGTGAAAATTCAGCATGCAAGTACATCAAGGGTGAACATTTTGGTTCAGTTTGGTTTTTAACTATAAAAACAACCAAATCAAAATTATATTTTTAAAAAATAAATCAAAATGAATCTAACTTGGTAAAAACCGACCATTTTCATTTTGATTTGGTTTGGTTTTCATTTGAAAAAATAAAGAGGTACTCGAAATTGTTTTTTAGCTTTCTGATGGGTTTATATTTTCTGATGGGCTTAGAATAACAAAAAAAAAGAAGAGAAAGTGTCTTTTTATACCACCTCTTTTAACCAAATTGGTGTGGTTCAGTTCAGTTTGGATTAATCGGTTTTTGCCTGACAAAATCGATACCAAACCAAACCATATATTTTTTATCACCTCTTAGTACATTAGTACATGCACTCTGTCTTCACACAAATCATGGGACCTACTATGAAAATTATTAAAGTATCTCACCAGTCATCTTTTAAAATGAACTTAAAATACAAATCGTTGCGGTCCTACGAGAGTGATGTGTTCTCATTCATGTTTTGAATTATTTGTTAATCCGAATAAATTAGTTTTTTTTCCTTAATGTAGAATAAATATTATTAAATAAACTTGTTTAATCTATTCTGAAATATATATTATCATTATATATATATAAACCCTTCAAAAACTTGATAAATAATTTATAAATATTTATTTTTTATTTTATAAATAACACAAAGTATAGATAGCAAGAAAGCCAAGATGTTTATCACATGGATGTAAGTTCCAATTATCACATCAAAGTTGCTTTATTTGTTTTGCTTGCCTTGTCCTTTTCTCGAGTTCAAGATACGTGAGGCTATCTTTTTTCTTCTTTTTTTTCAAGATTTATTAAAAGATTACCAATAATTTAATAGCAATCAAGTTGGTAGGGGAACAGATTTCTGAACAAGGGAGAAAACAAAAATCAAAATAAACGGTGGGAAAACAAGAGAAAAATCTATATGCAAGCCATCAGGACCTCTCATCATATTAATTCAATGACATCAAAGATGGATTTTTCATAATTTTTTTAAATTATTTTTATTTTTAAATTATTTTAACGTGCTAATATAAAATAAAATAAAATAAACCCTTTAGAAAAAGAACTTCTCACGCACAACGAACTTGGTGGCCCTGGACACCTAAGCTTTAGAATGAAAAGCCTTGCTATTTTTCTTTTAATTATAGATGGAAAATGTTCTATAATCTATTTTACATGTACTTTTATTTAAAAATAGGTGACAAGTAGTCTTAAGTGATAGATAATATATTGCGTGTGAGCCGTAATCCAACCACCATAAAAGATAAACTGAACATCGAGAATGAACTTGTTTTGGACTAAAAATCTATTTTCAATATAAACACTACCACAACCCCACAATATCAATTTACCAGCCAAAACAACCTTAAAAAACACAAAATCAAATAAATTAAAAATTCCTTGTCCTCCTCAATTTACTTTTTATTCCCATATGATGGTCCAAAAAACATTAGTGACACTACTCTAGTAAATAAACAGTTTGACACTAAAAGGTGTTTGGGAAACGTTTTTGAAAAAAAAAAAAATTAGCTTTTCACACCAGATCTCTAAAAGGGAAGAAGATGACAAGGATATTCACAGAGATCCTTCCAGTCAAAACAGAGCGCATTAAGCCTGGAATCATGTCTAATATTCTGGCATTCAAGGTTCAACAGCTGTGCTGTGTATTGCAACGTTCATCTTTTATTTGCTTCCAAAATTGGAACAAATCACTCTGTATATATATCTCCTGTGCTTGGAGCTCGAACCGTTTATTTAACCTACTCAAAGATCATACGATTTTCTCAGATATTCATCCGAGCACTTGTAGTTTTCTTCTTCTAAGAACTACAATCTCTACCACATGCCCAATGGAAACCATCTCTTATCGCTTTACAGACTACACTCAGCCATTTCTGACAGAGTTACCACTTGGTTTTGATGAGGTCCTGCCAGCCTCTCGGATTAGGGTCCCAGCAACCAAACCAGCTCTTGTCCTTTTCTGATAACAAGATGCCATGCTATCTCACATATTTCCTTTTATCAATTACACCAGCCTGTAAGAATCGTTTTTGGATTGAAGATATTACTTTGAACGACACCACTGGGCATGATGAACACGAACATGGAGTACAGAGGAAGTGAGGACAACACAGACCACTCACTGTATTCAATATAGTCCATTGTATATAAAACCAAAACCTCTCATTTCACGTAGCTCAAATCCCATGAAGTCTCTCTCTGAATCAATCAAGAACCAATTGATATGTTTATCATTTCATGTCTCATAGAAAAATATTATTTAAAGAATCAATAACTATAATTATGAGATGTAGCTGATTTGACAAACAAACATATTCCATCTTATAATATTTAAATCAAAACAACTCTGGATAAAAAGGTAATAATTACATTAAAAAACTACTCACTGAAAAATTAAATCAAACCACTTATGAGTTTTCTAATATTTAACGGATCATGATAAGTTGCAATATATTTTACTTAATCTTTAAATATAAATCAATCAATTATTAAATTTATTTAATATTATTTTATTTAATAATATGATGTATATTTGGGGACACTTATTATGGGATCTAATGGTCACACATATGATATCCTATTGTTCATAAATTAAAATAGGATGATTAATTAAATAACTCAATAAATCAAAATAAATTAAATTAAATACATAACATAGTTTAGCAATCACATCTTTATATGACTCTTATACTAGTTGGGTAACAATTCTTTGTCTAAATATATTATATATATTTCATATAACTATTATCTTTAGTCTCATATGTTCATAAGTAACTTATTCCAATCATATAATATAGTTAAGTAGGACTTAATTTTATATCATTAATATATTTAACAAATGGTAACCTTTAGTAGCTTAACGAATTATCCATTAATAATACTCTGGCTTTATTCATATAAAATTTAAAGACAATAAATCATGTTCTAAACATGCACTTAGTATATTAATATGGGATTTTTATTTTAATTAAGTCTCATTTCATGGTATTATTGATATATCATACATAACAATTATATATAAATATAACCACCTAGCATGTCATTCTAATTGGGATAACCATGGAAATATCTAAACTAATTTTAACTTTCTAGTTCATCTCTTTCATAGACTAGAAAAATATTATTAATCTTAAGTATTTAAGAATATTTTTAACTATTTTTGCAATGACTTTCACTGGATTAAATTGGTATCTACATATTATGCTCAAATCATATAATATATTTGGTTTTATACATAGGAATGCATACATTATAGATCTTATATCCAAAATATATGGAATACTTTCCATTCTATATCTCTTAATTTGTGTTTTAGGGTATATGTACTCAAAGAGTATCTCATGCGAAATAAATAAGCATCATCTTTTTTATTCTTTCATGCTAACTTATTTAAGAATATATATATATATATATGAATTAGGACAATACAAACAACCTTTTTAGATGATCTTTATTCTCAGTATATAGGTTGCTTCTCTTAAATCTGTAATGGAGAAATTCTTTGACAACCATATCTTTACTAAGTAGATTAAAAATATAAATGCAAGCTTTAAAGAGTAAAAATATCCAAATTTTATGATATAATCAACATATGTAATTTCACCAAAAATATGTTTATAAAAGGTAGTGTTGTTTTTTTAATAATATATATAGATGACATATTATTTTTAAGAAATAAAATATTATTATTTTAATTAATAAAGTTTTGGATGTCTATTTGATCGTTTTCTACTTTTCTTAATAACGACTTAATTGATAGGGACAAAACTATTTTTATTGTAAAATAAAACGAAAAAACGACTAGCGGGTGAGAACATTAACCCGAGGTCAATTTTTCTGGTCTATAAATTATCTAGCGGGTGAGGAAGATAGTTGCCAAGAGTGAACGAGAGAAGAAGCAATGGAGAATGAGTTGAGCAAGATCCTCATAGTTGGGGGAACTGGCTACCTAGGCAAGTACATGGTGAAAGCAAGTGTTTCAATGGCTCACAAAACTTATGTATATGCTCGTCCCATCACCACACAATCTTCTCCTGCTAAAATAGGCCTCCATAAGGAATTCCAGGCCATGGGGGTCACCATCGTGCAAGTATTACCCTTCACTCTACACGAACATGTTCAAAAGAATCATCTTATATCGCTAAACATTGTTCAAATTAATGTTGCAGGGAGATTTAGATGAGCAGGAGAAAATTGTATCAGTGCTTCGTCAAGTGGATGTAGTAATCTCTACACTAGCTTATCCTCAGGTTCTCGACCAACTCAAAATCATAGAAGCCATAAAAATTGCTGGTAACATAAAGGTAAATACCCTCTTGATTAAGTATAAAAAACTTGGTGAATGTTGTGCAAGTATAAAATAATAATTTTTTTTTGTGCGTGTGTATATTAGAGATTTTTTCCGTCAGACTTTGGAGCTGAAGAGGATAGAGTGACTCCCTTGCCCCCATTCGAAGCTTTCCTCGATAAGAAGAGGAAGATTAGAAGGGCTATAGAGGCAGCTGGGATCCCTCACACTTTTGTGTCAGCAAATTGCTTTGGTGCATATTTTGTCAATCACTTGCTCCATCCACATGAGAAAACTCAAGATATCGCTGTCTATGGCTCTGGTGAAGCTAAGAGTACGAAAGCATTTATTTCATCCAAACTCATCATAATTACACAGTACTGTATCAATATCTATATATTATTATATTATGTGTTGCAGCGGTGATGAATTATGAAGAAGATATAGCCAAGTACACCATCAAATCTGCTGATGACCCCAGAACATGTAATCGAGTTGTAATCTACCGGCCGCAGAAGAACATCGTATCTCAGCTTGAACTTATTTCACTCTGGGAGAAGAAGACTGGAAAGGCTTTTAACAGGATTCTCGTCCCCGAGGAAGAAATTGTCGAGCTTTCTGAGAGTAGCAAATTTCTGTTGCCTCATTATTATTTTTCTTATTATTTAATATTTCATTTACTTCAGTTTCTTGCATTTGACTTCTGGCTAACATTTGTTGCAGCCCTTCCACCTCCACAGAATATTCGAGCTTCTATTATTCACAGTTTGTTCATAAAGGGTGACATGATGGGTTTTGAACTGGGTGAGGATGACTTGGAGGCTTCTATGCTATATCCAGACCTGCAAGTTAAAACCATCGATCAAATTCTTGATATTTTTCTCATTAACCCTCCAGATCCTGTAATGGCTGCTTTTGAATGAGTTTTATAAGCAGTGTTTTCAATTCTGTGGTTGAATGTCCGCTGAGAAACGGACATATAAAAGTTCAGGTTGTAATAAGTCTGAGGCCATATTGTCCTTTCTCTGTGTGCCTTGCCTGTATTGTCCTTTCTCTTTCTTGTTACAGAAACTTTTAGAAGTGCTATTAGTACTTCAATTAATATTATCCTATCTAGGTTTTTTTTTTTAATTTGGATGTTATTTAATTTGCATCTAATTTTGATTTCTTAGTTCTTTACTTTATAAACTTAATTGTTTTTATGTGGGATATAGTTTTTTTATAGGGTTTTTGTATTTCATCAGAACATGCTCACTAAAAATTCTTTAAGATTAATTTTTTATTCATCCTATTTAAGATTGAAGGGTTTATATTCATTATTAAATTTAATAAAGTTTTAACCAAACAAATAAATAGATCCCGCATTTAATTTGATAACAAGTATGCTTATAAACCATATCCTAAAAAAATCCAAAAAATTGAACTTTTATAAAGCTGATATTCATAACTAATTTTGATAATGAGTTCTATATTTTTTCTAACACCTTCAACTTCAATTATTCCTTCAAATATGGATAAAGCTTCTGTTTATAAAAGACTGTTGATTTTTTAATATTATATATAGATGACATATGTATACGTTAGTTGCTAAGAGTGAACGAGAGAACAAGCAATGGAGAATGAGTTGAGCAAGATCCTTATATTTGGGGGAACTGGCTACATAGGCAAGTACATAGTGAAAGCAAGTGTTTCAATGGGTCACAAAACTTATGTATATGCTCGTCCCATCACCACACAATCTTCTTCGGCTAAAATAGGCATCCATAAGGAATTCAAAGTCATGGGGGTCACCATTGTGCAAGTATCCTCAATTTTTCCCTTCACTCTACATGTACATGTCCAAAAGAATTATGTTATATCACTAAACATTTTTCAAATTAATGTTGCCGGGAGATTTAGATGAGCAGGAGAAAATTGTATCAGTGCTTCGTCAAGTGGATGTAGTAATCTCCACACTAGCTTTTCCTCAGGTTCTCGACCAACTCAAAATCATAGAAGCCATAAAAGTTGCTGGTAACATAAGGGTATATATCCTTTTTATTAAGTATAGAAATTTGGAGAATGTTGTATGTAGTTATGTGCAAGTATGGTGGACTAGCTAAGCTTATTCATGTTTTTTGTTTTATGTGTGTGTGTGTGTGTGTATTAGAGGTTCTTTCCGTCTAACTTTGGAGCTGTAAGGATAGAGTGTCTCCCTTGCCCCCATTCAAAGCTTTCCTTGATAAGAAGAGGAAGATTAGAAGGGCCACAGAGGCAGCTGGGATCCCTCACACTTTGTGTCAGCAAATTGCTTTGGTGCATATTTTGTCAATCACTTGCTTCATCCACATGAGAAAACTTAAGATATCGCAGTCTATGCTTCTGGTGAAGCTAAGAGTACGAAAGAATTTATTTCATCCATCATCCTTATTGTGTAAACAAAAATCCAAGTTCTATCTTATATATTATGTTTTACAGCGGTGATGAATTATGAAGAAGATATAGCCATGTACACCATGAAATTGGCTGATGACCCCAAAACATGTAATTGAGTTGGAGATAGGATGTCTTGCTGCATAAGTTACACAATCACGTAACCTTGTTGGAGGAACTCGTAGACGAGTTGGATTTCTTCGTGGTTGTGGAGGTTCTTCCTCAGAATTCGTAATCAGAGGAGTGACAGTTGTTGATTCAGAAGACATATCTGTTATTGTGATGGGAAGGTTTCCATTGGAACTGTTACTGTTATCAACTGTTTGATATGGAGTAATGGAAACGTCATCATCTTCAATAATAGGCAGGTCATCGATAGCAAGAGGAATGTTGTTGTCAGCAGGGTGAGCATATGATGACGAATTTGAGTCGATAGGAGCTGGACTCGGCAAAGGAAATAGGTCTACCAATTGTTCTTGCGGACTCGTGGCACTAAAATATGTGCAACTTTCCTCAAATCTAACATCTCGTGATATAAATAACTTCTTGGATGGAGGGTGGTAGCATTTATACCCTTTCTGTGTAGAGGAATATCCCAGAAAAACACATTTAGCAGCCCTTGGATCCAACTTTTCCCTGTGTGGAGTTTGTATATGCACATAACATGTGCAGCCGAATACTCTTAAATAGGAGAGATCGGGTGGATGTTTCTGCAATATTTTAAGAGGAGATAAAAAGGATAATATTCGGCTAGGTAGCCGATTGATTAGATACACAGCAGATAACACACTATGAGACCAGAAAATTTTAGGAACATGCATTTGTATAATCAATGCTCTAGTTTTTTTCCAAAAGATCTCGATTTTTACGTTCAGCAATTCCATTTTATTGAGGTGTATCAACACAACTCAACTGATGTAAAAGACCATGAGTGGATAGATAATGTGACATATTTTTAGACATGTATTCAGTGCCATTATCACTTCGAAGAGTTTTAATTTTTGTAGAGAATTGAGTCATGATCATTACATGAAAATCCTTAAAACATTCATAACTTCACTCTTAAGTTTCAAGAGATAGATCCAAGTACGCGAGAGAAATCATCAATAAAGGAAACAAAATACTTGTAACCATCAAAGATTCGATAGTTAGTCCCCAAATATCTGATTGAACGATATCAAACATACTACTAGTTCTTGATGATGAAGACATAAACGAAAGTCTAGTAGATTTAGACAAATGACATGTATCACATGAAATATTTGTGATCTCTAAATTGGGCATTAATTTGGTTAGAACAATGTCTAAGGGATGAGCCAGGCGTTGGTGCCATAGGAATTGCTCCTGACAAAAAGAGGAAAAAGCCGACGCTTGGTGATTTTGATGAGGACTTGAAAAATAGTAAAGTCCTTGACGAAAGAAACCTTCACCAATCGTCTTCTTGGTAACGAGGTTCTAAAAAAGAACTCGGTGAGAATAAAATATAACGCGACAATTCAGTGTTCGAGTGATTTTACCAATGGAGAGTAGTTGGAATCGAAAAGATAGGACGTACAAAAATGAGGACTCTATTTTATGTGATAATAATTTAATCTTTCCTTGACCTTTGACAGAGACATGTTTTCCATTGGCAATCGACACATGAGTTGGAGGAAAAAATTCTTCGAATTCAGATAAACTATTTTGTTTATTAGTTATATGATCAATGACACCTGAATTAATGACCCAAAAATTATGCACATTGCTAGCAATCAAGGCAATTTTAAATGCAGTCATCATACCTTCTAAGTTTCTGGTGAGATGTGGACAGAATTTGCTAGGAAGTTTGCAAATTTTTCAAGAAGAGCAACAAACCCGTGAGTAGATGGTGATGCTGTGGTGGCAGTGTCTCCTTTATCTTGAAGATAGTTAGCAAAACTGCTAAGAAGGTTTGTTGGATTGGTAAATACATTCTCACTTTTACTAGGAAGAGAATTAGTGGAGTGAGCAGCAATATGAGCCTTATACTCATAGTCTTTTTGTGTTTTCTTTTTCTTTTCAAAGTTTGGTTTCAATTCTGGGTGAAGTATCCAACATCTCCCAATAGAATGACCAATATTATGACAGTGGTGGCATTTTAAATCGGGTCGTTTGCCTTTGTAGAGTCTGTCATTCTTTGAAAATCTGCTAGCAACATATGCACGAGTTTCAGATAATGGAATCTTAAGATCAGAATTCATCACCTTCCTGCGAGCCTCTTCTCGTTGAATGGTAGCACATACACTGGTAAGAGATGGAAGATTAGGATTCATAAGAATTCTGCTGCGTAGATCCTCATAATCTGAACCAAGACTGGCTAGAAGTTGAAACATCTTATCCTCTTCTTCACGTTTCTTTAACTCTGCTGCATCAAATTGTAAAGGGACAATACAGTGCAAGTTCATTCCACATACTTTTCATGTTTCCAAGTAATTGAACATAGGTCTTGCCATCTTGTTGTAGGTTAGCGAGATCCTTCTTTATTTGGAAAATACAGGAAGCATTGTTCTGATTTCCATACATCTCTTTCATAGATTCTCACAATTCCTTGGAAGATTATGAGTAGCTGAATATTTCAGCGATTTGATTCTCCATGGAATTGAGTAGCCATGACATAACCAGTTGGTCCTTGCATTGCCAAGCTTCATAGGCTTGTGAAGAGGAGTCAATAGGTTTAATATGGCCATTTACATAACCAAGCTTTGATCTTCCACCAAGAGCAATTATTACAGCTCATGACCAAGGAAGATAGTTAAATTCATTTAGCAAAACTGACCCTAGATGTTGATTGGGATTTGGTTCCCCTTCTATATTATTAGAGGTGTTGAATGCTCTGCTGGTGCTATCTGCACCATCAATTTTGAGTGGGCTATTGGATGATGTGCTGGTGCTATCAGCACCATCAATGTTGGGTGGATTATCCATAAGGTAAGCTAAATAATCAAGCGGGTGTTAGATACCAGCTCTGATACCATGAAGAAACAATAAGAACAGAAGAACAGAGTATAGGAGTAGAGTAATTGCTGTATTGTATATTATTCTGTTACAGCAGCCCTATTTATACATAAGCTAGAGAAGTTATAAACTTGACGTAATCAAGTCTACCTCTATATTACTATATTTACATAACAATTCTAATTAGGTAACTAGTATTAATAACAATTGTAGCAGGAGGATTTGTAGTAGGATTTCCAGGCTGGCTTTTCGTATGTAGCAGATAGCAGCAGTATTTCCTATTTAGCATTCTTCAATATATTTTAAGAATTTTACTTTTCCATCTCATAAAAATAGAGAGCTCATTATCAAAATTATTTATGAATATCAACTTTATAAAAATTCAATTTGTCGGATTTTTTTTGGATATGGTTTATAAGCATAATTGTTATAAAAAATATAAATTATTTATGAATATAAACTCTTTAATATAAAATATTAGCATAATTTAAATAGGCGAATAAAAAATTAATCTTAGAGTTATTAGCGAGCATGTATTGATGAAATACAAAAACCCTATAAAAAACTATATCCCACACAAAACAATTAAATTTATAAAGTAAAGAATTAAGAAATCAAAATTGGATGCAAATTAAATAACATCCAAATTAAAAAAAAAAACGTAAATAAAGTTGATTTTGAGTTGTCCGAGAGACGATAATATTAATTGAATGGTTAATTAATGGTCTCCAGAGTTCTGCTTGAAGCAAAAAAATATTAAAGGGACGGTGAAGATGCTTGCATTCCTCCATTAATTTGGTTCCCATAATCCTGTCCATGCTGCCTCTCCATCAGAATGTATTTGTGTTGTGTAGTCTTCGAAATAATATTCAATGTAATCATGTTTTTCCATTGAATTTGGTGTTTCTTTCTTGTAGTCGTGCTATCTTGTTCATGATAGCGTCTAGCATTTCTAGTTTGAATTAGGGTTTATATAGAAAGACCTAGTTATCTTTCACCGGAACAAGATGTAGCATGTGTTTTGTTATATTACTGTTTTGCTAAATTTGCCTCCTCTTCTATTTTCGGTATTCATTAATAATACTGTAGCCTCCTCTCTTATTTTTGATATTCATTAATAATACTGTAGCCTCCTCTCTTATTTTTGGTATTCATTAATGAAACCCTAGCCTCCTCTCTCATTTTTTATTTTATCTTTTAGTTTATTTTGATTATTTAACATAGTATCAGAGCACAATTTAATCTTAAACACAACTTTCATGAATCCAACTCCACGGTGAGTTAGTAGCACGCCCCTGCTAAGGTTCGGGGCAAGTGATCATATAATTTGTTCAGTTTCTGCAATCTAGTATTTAATCTTCCTTTCAGTTTTTAGAATATGATATTTCATCTTTTTTCTTCAATTTGTTTATTTTGGCTGCTGAAAAAAATTCTGTTTAAGAATATGAGGCAGGAAGAAAAATATTATTAGTACTGGAGTTATGTGATGAGAAATTTTCTTAAATGTAAAAAGATGTAAGGATATGTTAGTGCAGCTCTTGTAAAACATAAGAATATGAGAAACGAACACTGTAAAAATTATTACTTAAATTAGCAATTTTGTTGAGTATTCCATGGATATACAATTGTCAAAGTATGAGACAACAAAGAAAGATTGAAATCATCTGCAAAGATTACATGCTGAATTTTCAGCCATATAAATACATATATTTTTTATTTTATTTTTTGATCTTAGACACATGTCTTTGGAAATCTATGTATTTAGATTAATTTAATAGTTTATAGTCTAAAATCTAAATAAAAAAATTAAAAGAAAACAAAAATCTTTAACCACCAAACCCATACAAAAAGAATTTAAGATTTTTTATTAATCAATTCAAATACACGATGGTTTCTTTGACCGGAAAAGTGAGCATTTAGTATTATTTTTTTATATATATGGACAAAAATTCAGCATTTAATGCACTTTGTCTTCACACAAATCATGGGACCTACTATGAAAATTATTAAAGCATCTCACAAGTCAGCTCTTAAAGTGAAACTGAAAATACATTCGTTGTGGTCCTGCTAGAGTGATGTGTTCTCATTCATTCATTTCACCAGTCACTTTTTTTTTGCTTAATGTATAATAAATATTATTAAATAAACTTGTTTAATCTAATCTGAAATATATATTATTTTATCATTTTATATATATATATATAAACCCTTCAAAAACTTGATAAATAATTTATAAATATTTAGATTTTTTTGTTTTATAAATAACACAAAATATAAGTATCAAGAAATTCAATGATAACACGTAAAGTATAAATACCAAGAAAATCAAGATGTTTATCACATGATGTTTCTCACGCATGGTGTTTATCACATGGATGTAAGTTCTAATCATCACATCAAAGCTGCTTTATTTGTTTTACTTGCCTTGTCCTTTTCTCGAGTTCAAGATATACGAGGCTATCTTTTTTCTTCTTTTTTCAATGGTCAAGATTTTATTAAAAGAGAACTTCATTACCAGTAACTCAACAGGGGAAAAGATTTCCGAACAAGGGAGAGAAAAAATATCAAAATATGATAAACAAATTTATAGGTGTACAAACTTTACATGGCTAAAACTTGAATAGCATTTAATTCCCAGTGACCACCAAGTTGATGTTCGAGGCTTCTTCGCATGGTCATTTGCTGAGTGGTATATTGTAAGGTATGGTCTGTACTGTACATGTAGTGCCTATTTGTCATTGCAATCCCACTAGTTTTTGGCCGTATACTATCAACAGGAGCTGAAAAGATAAGATATGATAAAGGAACAGTATCGTGGTTTGAAAATCTTCGAAGGAGAAGAATAAGATGGGCTCGCCCATTTGGTCTCCAGAGTTCTGCTTGAAGCAAAAAAATATTAAAAGGAAGGTGAAGATGCTTGCATTCCTCCATTATAGTTGTGTTGTTGTGTTGTGTAGTCTTCGAAATAATATTCAATGTAAAATATAGTAAGTTTAGCTTTGGTGGTATAAAATGAGAGTGAAACTCTCTCTTATGCATGTGTATAGGTTATTTTGTATTTGTATATTATAAAAAACATGTGCAATATCCTTAATAGCCCTGGATTTCACTGTTTAGTAGGTTCGGGGATTAGTCGTGGTGCGTGTAAACTGGCGTGGACACCCTGGTTATAAAAAAAAGTGGATTCGGGGATTAGTCGTGGTTTGTGAAAAAAAGAAACAAAAAAAATGTATAAGTGGGGAAAAACAAAAACAGAAAAAATGTATAAATGGAAAAGCACTATAGCAATTGATAGTGTTCTGTGAGGAGAGCTACAATGTTGTCCCCACACCATTTCAAAAAAAAAAGTGGGTCCGAGGATTAATCATGGTACACGTAAGCTGACCCGAACACCCTAGTTATAAAAAAACAAAAAAATATATATAAGTGGGGATAAAAAACAGGAAAAAAATGTAATATAAAAAAGTGGGTCTGGGATTAGTCGTGGTGCATGTAAGCTAACCTAGACACCTCGGTTATCAAAAAAGAAAACAAAAAAAAAGTATAAGTGGGAAAAAAATCATAAAAAAATGTATAAGCGGAAAAGTACTGTAGCAATTCACAGTGTTCTGTAGCAATCCACAACTTCTCTATATTGAAGAATTATTGAATGAAATAGATTTGAATCATTATATATATATATCTAGAAGCTATAAAAACAATTCTTTATAAACACAACATCGGATGATAAACTATTTTAATTGTTATTCTTATGATTGAAGGGAAAAAAAATATGATCATAATAAAAAAAATATTATTTGAAGAACAAATAAAAGAGTTAAAAGACAAAATTAAAGGATAGAAACAAAATTTCTATTACCATGATGAATATAATTATTATAATCACTTGGAATATAATAAAATTTGTTGTTTAATACTAATGTTAAGTCATACAATTTTTAAAAAATAAGATAAAGAACAATTAAAAACAATATTGAGCTATAAAAGTTTTTCAAATCATTAAACCGAAATATTAGATTTGAAATATTTTATGTAGAGAAATTGTAAAACTTAAAAATTAATAAATAATAAACCGAATAATAAGTTACTTGAATTATTATTTTCATTGTTATTATTATTAAAAGTAAAATGAAACACAATATTAACAACATTGATTTGTTTTTTAATAAAGAAGAAAATGAAAATAATTTTCAAACAAAATTAAAGGACAAAGACAAATTAGTATTACTATGATATTATCATTATGAGACATTACCAAACTATCAACCATAATCTACGTTAATTTATTATTTTCTTTTCTACTTGCCTAAACAAATAGCTAGCGGGTGAGGACATTAACCCGAGGTCATTTTTTCTGCTCTATAAATATTGTAGCGGGTAAGGATGATTACTAGCTAGTTCTGGTTGCTAAGAGTGAACGAGAGAAGAAGCAATGGAGAATGAGTCATGTTTGGGGGAACTGGCTACCTAGGCAAGTACATGGTTAAAGCAAGTGTTTCAATGGGTCACAAAACTTATGTATATGCTCGTCCCATAACCACACAATCTTCTCCTGCTAAAATAGGCATCCATAAGAAATTCCAGGCCATGGGGGTCACCATTGTGCAAGTATTACCCTCACTCTACACGAAAATGTTCAAAAGAATTATGTTATATCGCTAAACATTGTTCAAATGTTGCAGGGAGATTTAGATGAGCAGGAGAAAATTGTATCAGTGCTTCTCAGGTTCTCGACCAACTCAAAATCATCGAAGCCATAAAAGTTGCTGGTAACATAAAGGTAAATACCCTCTTGATTAAGTATAAAAACTTGGTGAATGTTGCGCACGTATAAAATAATTTTTTTTTTTTTTTTTGTGTGTGTGTGTATTAGAGGTTTTTTCCGTCTGACTTTGGAGCTGAAGAGGATAGAGTGACTCCCTTGCCCCCATTCGAAGCTTTCCTCGATAAGAAGAGGAAGATTAGAAGGGCTATAGAGGCAGCTGGGATCCCTTACACTTTTGTGTCAGCAAATTGCTTTGGTGCATATTTCGTCAATCACTTGCTCCATCCACATGAGAAAACTCAAGATATCGCTGTCTATGGCTCTGGTGAAGCTAAGAGTACGAAAGCATTTATTTCATCCAAATTCATCATAATTAAACAGTACTGTATCCAAAAATCATTGTATTATGTTTTGCAGCGGTGATGAATTATGAAGAAGATATAGCCAAGTACACCATCAAAACCATTGATCAACTTCTTGATATTTTTCTCACTAGCCCTCCAGATCTTGCAAAGGCTGCTTTTGAATGAGTTTTTGTTTTCAGTGTTTTCTATTCTGAGGTTGAATGTCCGCAGAGAAACGGACATCTAAAAGTTCATGTTGTCAGTCTGAGCCCATATTGTTCATTATCAATAACGTAAGGTGTACTTTCTCTGTATTGTCCTTTCTCTTTCCTGTTACAGAAACTTTTAGAAGTGCTATTAGTACTTCAATTAATATTATCGTATCTAGGGTTTTTTTTTTTTTTTGTGGATGTTATTTAATTTGCATCTAATTTTGATTTCTTAGTTCTTTACTTTATGAACCTAATTGTTTTTATGTGGGATATAGTTTTTTTATAGGGTTTTTGTATTTCATCAGAACATGCTCACTAAAAATTCTTTAAGATTAATTTTTTATTCATCCTATTTAAGATTGAAGGGTTTATATTCATTATTAAATTTAATAAAGTTTTACCCAAAAAAATAAATAGATCCCGCATTTAATTTGATAACAAGTATGCTTATAAACCATATCCTAAAAAAAATCCAAAAAATTGAACTTTTATAAAGCTGATATTCATAACTAATTTTGATAATGAGTTCTATATTTTTTCTAACACCTTCAGCTTCAATTATTCCTTCATCTAGGAAGAAACATTATATATAGACCACAAAATTATTGGCTAAAGACTTTCATATCATTATTGTGTCCAAAAATAGATAATGATAACCTTTTGTTGAAGATTTAATCCAAGAAAGGACTACAAAATTACTCATATGAAATAAGTGATAACAAAATTACTCGTACGAAAGAATGTAATATTTTATTACACCAAAAAAATAAATAATCCTCGTATGAAATAAGTGACTAGTAAAATTACTCATACTTTCATGTAACATTCTTTATATTCTCGTTAAAAAAATTCTATTACACTGATCTTTACTCTAATGATTTATAGCACAATTATGATGTTAGTCGGAGATCATAATAAAAAACTTGAAATGTTAAAAACATGATCGAAAGAAATTGCTTGCAACTTTGCTACTCATGAGTATAAATGCATCAAATAATTATGCAAAATCATTTTCTTATCAAGACAATGATTTTGTTTACCATATCCTATATACAAGGTCGGTATGGAAAAGTTTTCTGAAGATTTGATGAAATCATAAGAATTTAAAATGGTATTTAAAAAAAATGATTTTGTATAAAACTTTTGAGAATGCAAGGTATTTTTAATATCAGGTTCGTAGTTTACAGTGTAAGTTTATAGCCCGATATTATATAAAATTATTGGAAAATATATGAGAAAATTAGAAAAAATACCAATTTGAATTTTTATTTGTAATATTTTTTTTAAAATAAAATATTATTATAATATTATATAAATATATAAGCTAGGTCAACCCTATTAAGGAAGGAGATCCCACGCCTCTATAACAGCCAAATACATAAGGGAACCAGCTGCAGAAATCAAGCCAAGGATCATGCTTGGACACTGGCAGTCAACTGCAGAATTGAATCAAGCCAAGAATCATGCACCAGGTTAATAGAATTGCTATATTTCAGTGAATGTAATCTGACTGGTATAAAAAGTTAATTATTGTCTTTTATTCAGCTATACAAATTTCCTCAGTTAGAATATTTGTAAAGTCTATATATAGACAACACCACTATAAAATAAAGTGTGTGCAAAATTATATCTTCTCTGCGATTGTCTCTGTTGTGTGCTTCTTTATGGTATCAGAGCCTCACCTCTCTAACGAGAACTCGATCCTCATGGCTTCTGCACAACACATATCCTCTTCATCAGAAACCCAAGCAATTGAACACAGCATCCAAACACTCTCTGCCTCCGATCTCCGAACCCAGCAGTGTGAGCCACGCTCTCTCTCAACCTGCATGGCGTGCTGCTATGGCCTCTGAAATAACAGCACTCATGCGACATAACACCTGGACTTTAACTTCCCCACACAACGGCTGCAACCCCATCGGCTGCAAGTGGGTCTTTAGAGTAAAACGCAAAGCTGATGGTTTTGTGGAGAAATTAAAAGCACGACTGGTTGCTAAGGGGTATCATCAGCGTCCTGGGGTTGAGTTCACAGAAACGTTCAGCCCTGTGGTCAAACCGGCCACCATTAGAACAGTGCTGAGCATTGCAGTGATGAATGGGTGGCCCCTCAAACAAATGGACGTCAACAACGCCTTTCTACATGGCACCCTGGAGGAAACTGTCTACATGATGCAGCCTCCTGGCTTCAAGGATTTACAAAACCCTAATTTTGTGTGCAGGTTGCAGAAGACGATCTATGGGCTAAAGCAAGCCCCTAGGGCATGGTATTCTGCCTTGAAACAGTCCATCCTAGCTCTCGGATTTACCACCTCCAGGGCTGATCCATCTCTTTTTGTTTATCGTCACAATTCTGTCACATGTTATCTTCTTGTGTATGTAGATGACCTTGTTCTTACGGGGAATGATCAAGCATTCATCACTGCTGTTGTGCTTCAACTGGGCTCCAAATTCTCCTTGAAAGACCTGGGCTCTCTTCATTTTTTTCTTGGCGTGGAAGTTGTGCCAACACCTAATGGCATTTTTCTTTCCCAGCATAACTACATCCGAGATCTGCTGGAAAGTACAAAAATGGTTGCTACGAAGGATGTGTCCACCCCACTGTCAACTTCTTAGTCCCTTTGTCTGATGGATGGCATGGCCTCCATGGATAGCACCACCTATCGTCAGCTTATTGGCAGCCTCCAGTACCTATCCCTCACTCGTCCTGACATATCCTTTGCTGTCAATAAATTATCGCAGTTCATGCACAAGCCTACTGTCACTCATTGGACTGCAGCAAAACGTCTCCTTCAGTATCTCAAAAAGACAATTTTCTATGGTCTTAATCTCAACAAGGATCTAGCTCCATCCCTCACTACCTTCAGCGATGCCGACTAGGCTGGTGACATTGATGACAGAAGTTCTACGTCAGCTTATATTACATTTCTGGGTGGCAACCCTATATCATGGAAATCGAACAAACAGAGAGCAGTTGCACGATCATCTACGGAAGCTGAATACCGTGCTCTAGCAAATGGAGCTGCAGAAACAATATGGCTTCTTGTTCTCCTGCAAGAACTTGGGTTTCCCCTCAAACAACCCCCATCTCTTCTTTGTGACAATCTTGGTGCAACTCATCTGAGTTTCAATCCAGTTCAACATTCCCGTATGAAACATATACAAATAGATCTTCATTTTGTTCGTGATCATGTTCAGAAAGGGACATTCACCGTTAACCATGTGCACACTCACGATCAACTGGCAGACTTGCTTACAAAACCGTTATCCCGTGAACGCACCAATTTTTTACGAGACAAAATTGGCCTTACCGATGGAAGTCCATTTTTGCGGGGGCGTATTAAGGAAGGAGATCCCATGCCTCTATAACAGCCAAATACATAAGGGAACCAGCTGCAGAAATCAAGCCAAGGATCATGCTTGGACACTAGCAGTCAACTGCAGAATTGAATCAAGCCAAGAATCGTGCACCAGGTTAATAGAATTGCTGTATTTTAGTGAATGTAATCTGACTGGTATAGAAAGTTAATTATTGTCTTTTATTCAGCTGTACAAATTTCCTCAGTTAGAATATTTGTAAAGTATATATATAGACAACACCACTATAAAATAAAGTGTGTGCAAAATTATATCTTCTCTGTGATTGTCTCTGTTGTGTGCTTCTTTAAGCCCAACCAACTTTGTTTTTTTTTTGTTGAGAAAATTAGATAATGAGTTGGACATGGCCCACCCATTTAGGCTAGAATAGAAGGGGTCTATCCCATTAGCAAAAGCTGATTAAATTAGCCATTGCATTCAAAAATTTTGCATGTAATGAATGCCTGAGTGGGCAACTTTAAAGGCCAAAAAATCGATCATGGCTTACCTTGATGGGGTAGATTGATGGTCGGATGTGTTCCAAGTGTTTCAAAAAAGATTTTGGATGGTTGTTAGATGTGGAGGCAATGCTGGAAATGGAGGAAAATAAGGGTTAAAGTGGTGGTCAAAAGAGAGAAAATTTATGGGTTGAAGAATGGTTTTTCCTCAACTGACTTTAAAATTCTTGATTATCTAACAAGGGAATTCATAGTTATTTATAAGTGGTGGAAAAAAGCAATTTTATCTTTATAATAGAAGAATTTCAACCCTTGACTCAATCAAAAAGCATTCCAATTATTGGTTCAAATTTGCTATCATTAGCAAGAAAGGATCATATCATTGTATAGGCAATGTTAGATCATCATTTTGGTGCAAGTTTGGTCAAATTTGATGCAAGATATAGTCATTAAATGCTTTGCAAAGTAGTCTCATTAGTTGTTTTTTCAAAGAAAATTGAAGAAGGAAATGATGAACAGTAACCAAAATAGCTCCATTTTGATGAAAGTCAATTTAATCCTTTAATTTTTTTTATTTCATTTAGAAATAATGTCTTGGTGTTTTTCCCAGAAAGTTCATTTACTCACTTGAAGTAAATATAACTTTGGTTACAAGAAGCAAAGAGCAACTATTTTTGACAATCAACAAAGGACTAATGCATGTTTTTTTTAAGAAAAATTGCACGATGGGAAGAAAATAACCTGGTGGCCATTTTCACCAGAAAACATAACTCCAGCAATCCCAATTGAATATTCATCATTCAAAGAAAGATGAAACATTCGAGTGACACAAACGTCATATCTGCACATATATCTGCACATTCCATATATAACTCATTGTCCAGTTATTAGAAAATTATGTTTAGGAATTATTCCTGGTTAACAATTGTTTAGGCTTTATTCTTGGATCGTGTCTCATTTCCCTATATTATATACCAGTTGTAAAGCATGAATAATATACATAACTAAACAGAATTCTTTGAATTTCACATGGTATCAGAGTATTGTCTCTATATACACGTTTTTCATTCTCTATATACATCCTTCATCATCCTCAAATCTTCTTCATTCTATTGCATGTCTTTTTCTTGTAGCCATGTCTAATATCACACCTCAAGAAGTTTTCTCTTTAACATCTTCGTCAATTCCTGATGTACCTATTACACTAATCTTTACTCTAATGATTTATAGCACAATTATGATGTTAGTTGGAGATCATAATTACAAACATGAAATGTTAATTACATGATCGAAAGAAATTGCTTGCAACTTTGCTGCTCATTAGTATAAATGCATTAAATAATTATGCAAAATCATTTTTTTTTTATCAAGACAATGATTTGGTTTACCATATCCTATATACAAGGTTGGCACAGACAAGTTTTTTGAAGATTTGATGAAATCATAAAAAAACTTAAATTGTATTTAAAAAAATTGTATTTTTAATATTGGTTTTGTAACGTACAGTGTAAGTTTATAGCTCGATATTATATAAAATTATTGATTGGAAAATATACAAGAAAAATAAATAAAAAATTGAAATACCAGTTTGAATGTTTATCTATAATATTTTGTGTTTTTAAATAAATATTATTATATTATTATAATATAATATAAATATACAATCTAGGTAGGCCCAACCATCTTTTTTTGAGAAAATGAGTTAATGGGTTGGACTTGGCCCACTATTTAGACTACAATGGGATGGGTCTAGCCCATTAGCAAAAGCTAATTAAATTAGCCATTGCATTCAAACAATTTGCATGTAATGAATGGTTGAGAGGGCAATTTTGCATTTAGTTTGCTTCATAATTGCCTTCTACTTTGATCATGTTCTCACAATTGTGTTTCGGCTTGTATTGTTAGTAATTTTGCTCGTAACGTCACAAGATCTTTTTGTTAAGCAAGCCTTTCTTTTCAATAAAATCATGTATTTCCGTGTTTTTATGATGTTCTCATGTTTTTGTTTAAATATCATAAACACAACTTATACCTAAATTATACATGCTCCCATGATTTCTTAAATATTTTTGGCAAATCAAAGTCTAGTACGAAATGAAATGTCTAATTGATGTGTGTTTAACAAATGTGTTCTAGTAATTCAAAGGATTTCATCGAAAGATGATCTCATACCTACAAAACCCTACAGCATAAAGCTAAGCTCATAGCTAAACAAATAATCCAAAAAAAAAAACATTTGGCCTAGAAAAGCAAAGCTTACTGATCCTGGATGCATATTTTTGAAATGAGGAGGGGCTATCTTTGATATGCCTTTATAAATCTCAAATATCCCTTGCAGTCCCATTTTGAGCTTAATAAATTTTTCTTGATAATTAACTCTGACAAGGATCACACTGTACATCGGGGGTAAGTGCGAGGATCGAAAAACACTTTAAATCTACAAAAAATCCTCAATGATAAGAAATGCCTAAACAAAGATGAGGGGCATAAACATAAAAGGGTTTAGTACACTATAACAAATTAAGTCAACATGATGGTAGTGCTAAAAATCAATGATAAAAGGCTCAAACAAAATACTTGGAGGCACGTCAAGTCAATATGATGGTAGTGCTAAAAACCCATGATAAAAGGCTTAAACAAAATACTTGGGGGCATGTCAAGTTAACATGATGATAATACTAAAAACCCATATTGGGGGGCATGTCAATTCAACATGATGGTAGTGCTAAAAACCCATGATAGAAAGCCCAAACAAAATATTAGGGGGCATGTCAAATCATTATGCAAATCAATTGTAAGTTTCCAAAGCCTATGAACCAAAGATAGCTCTAAGATTAAACACTAGTGATCCTTAGTCTAGAAAACTCTTAAACACCTTTTGAGCCTACAAATATATATATATATATATATATATATATATATAGCCAAAAACTTGAGCCTATGTTACAAGCCTGATAAAGTCCTTTTTTTTATCAAATAAAACAATTTGGATCGATAGGCAATGGTTTTCCATTCAAAACAAGCCTTACAAATACTTCACAAGACTTGATTTAAGCCTTTTTGACATGAAACAATCATCATTTCACATTTTTGTCAATGAGATCTCTTGAATTTTTTCGAGAACAAGTTTGTTTAAACAAATATCAAAATAGTTTTTGTGCTAGGAATGACTTTAAAATTCCAAAAATCATACATAAAAACAATCTTTGCAAATAACCAACCTTTTTCTATAAACAATTGAAGCCTAAAATACTTGTGAGGCATGACCAAACTACGAGCCAATCTAAAAATGCAATTGAAGCTAACTCCATCATTTCCTTTCAAGGAATGTAGAACAAAATCGGGGTCCTAAAGCAGAGGGACATATGGACATGCTGAAGGTTTGTCACCTTTAGAGGTCAAAATCATAAGTTATGACTCGACTAAGCAGAAGCGAGTAGCTGTTAAAGCTAGAGATCCAAACCTTGAAAGGAGGAAGATCATGAAGAAAAAAAAAGGACATATATGTCTCATATAAGTATACATGTATCATCATGCACTGCATCCCCATTGAGAATCTAGGAAATCCTTCTCCCAAAGCTACAGGCACGCCGCTGTCGACACGCCACCATTGCAGGCACGTCGCCGTCAACACGTCGTCGGTGCAGACATGCTACTGTAGGAGACAAGGAGGCAACCCACACCCAATATGTAGCCAAAGGTTGCCTGGTTTGTCTATAGATAACATAGAAGAACAGAACATGGGGGGCAAAAATTTACACACATATGTAAAATTTGCAGAAAGAGAAACAAAGGAAACACAGGGAAGGAAGATGAAAACAGTGGAAAAACACTAAAAACACACATGAAGAGACACAAGCACTAGAAAAACCGACAGAGAAGAAGAAAATGAAATAACCAGCGACAACTACATATTTCTCCTTGGCACTAGCACGACCACCAGCCTTGCATCTCCTTCCTCAGCATCGACTTTCCTTCACTCTCCACAGTCAAACCAAACAATCAACAAGCCATGGTTTTTTTGAAGACAGTAGTAGTCGATCTCTCTCTACAACACCGACAACTCTCTCTCTCCTCCAACAGCAACTCCCAACAAGAACCAATGGCTACTTCTTCGGCACCAGTGACTCCTCACCCACGTCAAAAGCTCCACCATAACCTGCAATAGCAGCAGCCAACTCCAGCGACGCACAATAGCTCCCTATGCACAGACCAACATCCAACTTCCAGCAACTCTCCTAACTACCACATGCCACCATTTTCGACGCCACCACCACAAGAAGAACCACCTTGGCCTCCTCTACCATGCAAAAGTGATAGATACTTCGATCATCACCCTTGGCTGATCACCATTTCACTGTTCACCATTGTGGTGAATAGTAGGGGAGTGAATTAATTCACTCTCCATCCCACTATTTACATGCGTAATAGTGGGCTGACTGGGCTAGGTCATGTGCCCGACCTGACCACCTAGAATGGGTGGGCCGATCGGCCCATCCCAATCAAAAAATTAGGCAGTCCAATCCCAAATGATGGGTTGTTCAGCCCATCAGGGCTAGGCACCCAGCCCACAAAAAAAATATAAAATCTGCATAAAAAATATTTTTTATTTAAAAAAATAAAAAAAATGTGTTGTTTTCATGCATATAGTCGAATTCCAAGGTTTTTCAAACATATTTTTCATAAAAAAATATATGTTGCATCTTTCATATATTTTGAGCGAAAATTGGACATTGCAACCAGTTCATGATTATCCGTTGGGATTTGGCCAAAAAATCAAAATAGTTTAACGATTATTTTGTTTTAGCTATCACGGTGTAAAATTACATTGTAAAGTACACTCGTTAATAGTTAAAAACGGGGCTTTCAAATGCAATATAAAATTTGGTTAAGTTTTCAACTCCTATTAAGGTAGAGACTCTCTCACGAAGAGAGATCTATCTCGAGCTTTAGGAAAGACCA
The DNA here is from genome assembly GCA_025169955.1 of Salix arbutifolia. Classification (NCBI taxonomy): domain Eukaryota; kingdom Viridiplantae; phylum Streptophyta; class Magnoliopsida; order Malpighiales; family Salicaceae; genus Salix; species Salix arbutifolia. The sequence continues at coordinate 11,306,737 of CM045914.1, forward strand.
ATAAATAAAAAAATCAAACTTCAAAAAACAATCAAACAACAATACAGCTTCCCTTAGGTAGGATGCACTAGGGGTGATACGTCATCCCCTTGCACAACAAGTCTCTTACCCAGACTCTCGCATACCATTAGGTTTCCAAGTAACCTTAATACTAAGTGGTGACTCCTAAGATTTATAGTTGTAATTTTAAGATTATAAAACAACCCCCTTTTCATCGCATGCTGTTCTCCCCTCCGAGGATGGTGGGGCAAGAAGCACCGAAAAAAAAACACCATCGCAACACACTACATGATAACAAAAACTACATTGGATATATACAAATAGAAGATAATTTTCATATGATACATTCTTTTCATAATAATAGGAATGGTATGGTATATTTAGTATACTTTCATACGGGTTCTAAAAAAATATATTTAATTGATTGTTTTTTTCCACATATATATTTATATTTTAATTTTAAGGGATTTAATGAGGTGAATAACATTTCCTTGCCATTTGAGCAACAACTCGATGTCACCGCTAGGGATTGAGTTCTATGATGCTCTATCTTATGAATGTTTTAAAATCATTCAAGTAAGTTAAATCTTAGAAAATATTACTTGATCAATTTAGAAAATGAGATTCATGACATTTCTTACATGTCCTGTATTTTTAAGAGGTTGTAAAGTGAAATTTTGGTTTGATTATGATAAACAAATTTATAGGTGTACAAACTGTACATGATTAAAACTTGAATAACATATAATTTTCAGAGACCACCAAGTTGAAAAGATAAGATATGATAAAGGAACAGTATCGTGGTTTAAAAATCTTCGAAGGAGAAGAATAAGATGGGCTTACCCATTTGGTCTTCAAAGTTGTGCTTGATGTTAGTAATCTCACAGCCTTTACATTAGGAATAGAGAATTTGTACATAGTTACTTTCCTATTGTAAAATAAAGTAGTAACTGATTCCTAATTGGAATGTAACTGTAGAATCCTACTTGTGTGAAGAGTCCTACCTGTACAAGGATTCCATTTTCCAGTTCCTATAAATACATGTAAAGGATGCACTAATCAATATACATTCTACAGATTCAATTCTCTTTGTTTGTCAAGATTTACATGGTATTAGAGTTGGACTAAGAACCAAATCATCGTTGCGTTCTAAATCTCTCACATGGCCTTTTTTTCCCAGCCATCATGACCAGTAATGAGGTTCCACCAACTTCTCCATCAACTAGCAAAGAAATTGCCGCTTCTAGCAACTCTGCATATTCTTCAAGAATGATTATCTCAAACCCCTTTTATCTCAATCATTCAGATCATCCAGGTTTGGTTTTAATTTCTAAACCATTAAATGAAGATAATTATTCCACTTGGAAAAGGGCTATGACTCTAGCTCTGAATTCCAAGAATAAACTGGGATTTGTCAATGGCTCCATCGCAGCCCCATTCACCAGAAACAGATCCAGAAGGTCATGCCGCTTGGTCTCGATGTAACGATATGGTACACTCCTGGATCTTCAATGCCCTCAACCCAGAAATTTCTGACAGTGTCATCTATTATTCTGCTGTTCATGAGGTTTAGGATGACCTACGTTAACGATTCTTCCAAAGTAATGCACCCCATATCTTTGAAATTCAATGAGATATTGCTTGCCTTTGACAAGAACAACTCTCCGTCTCTGCCTACTACACAAAATTAAAAGGCCTATGGGATGAATTGGCTTCCTATAATGATTCTATGCATGGATAGCAACAAGACCAACAAAAATTGATGCAATTTTTAATGGGATTAAATGATTCTTACAGTGCTATTCGCGGAAAAATTCTCCTCATGAATCCCCTTCCTTCTGTTCGTCAAGCATATTCCTCCATCTCACAAGAAGAAAAACAGCGCTTTCTAAGCACTACACACATAGTAAGTGATCCTGAAACAAGTGCTGCCATGGCAGTTCGAACCATCAACCATAGACCCAATGGAAATTTTAATGGAGGTTCGGCCAGATACGACCGACTTGATCATTCATATGGACTGCCAGATCACAGACACAAGGAAAATTTTACAGGAGGCTGCCGATTTCATCAAGATAGACACCATTCTGGTTCAGGGAGAGGACACCCTTATTGCTCACATTGTGGAGAGGTAGGTCATTGGGTACAAACCTGCTATGAACTTCATGGATATCCACCGGGTCACCCAAAAACAAAATATGGGTCAGTAGTAAGACACCAATTCTCACAATAAATTTGTGGCGAATCATGTATCTAGAGAAAATTCACAGCCAATTATTGGGATTTTAGAAGATCAATTAAAATATCTCCTCTTGCTTCTTGACACAAAAAATACAGAGTCCAAATCTCATACACTGACAGCAACTAAACTAGGTTTGTCTAAAATCACTTCCCGAGGTTGGATTATTGATAGCGGGGCAACAGATCATATCTCTTCTTCACGTTAATTATCTCTTGATGTAAAAAATCGATGTTCATTATCTCCTGTACTTCTGCCTAGTGGCGACAAGGCTAAAATTGTTGCAAGAGGATCAATGGCTCTGAATTCAGTCTATTATTTACACAAAGTGCTATGTGTTTCTACTTTTAAAATGAATTTAATGTCAGTTAGTCGACTGATGAGAGACTTGAATTGCTCCATAATTTTCTTCCCTTATTGGTGTATTTTGCAGGATCTGGCTATGAAGAGGACAATTGGTTTGGGTAAATAGGACAACGGTTTATACTATTTGGTGGCTCTCGAAACAAAGAAAAATTTGACAACCATAGCACTCGCATCCTTACCATATCACCCACTGATCTCTGGCACAATCGCTTAGGGCATACATCTCATCCTCGTTTAAAATTTCTTGCCAAAAGTTTTTTACACTTTTCTATTCAGTCTAATAAACCTTGCCAGATATGTCCTTTAGCTAAACAATGTCGTTTGTCTTTCAGTCCTAGTGTAATTTCTTCTCTTAAACCATTTGAGCTAATTCATTGTGATATTTGGGGATTCCCGCTACCTCTCGAGAACAATTTGTTACTCTTGAAATTCTATCTGAATTTCCAGGCCAGTGGATTACTCAAGGATATACACATATCCATTTTGGTACTATTCGTCTTACTTTGTCTTATCATGGCCGTAAAGGCACCCTTCACTTATTGGTGCTTATTATTTCCTCATTATCATTGATGATTTTTCATGTTTCACATGGATTTTTTTAATGCAACACAAAAGTGAAGCACAATCATTATTGAAACGTTTCTTTAGTTATGCTTTCACTCAATTTGACACCCACATTAAAAATTTTCGCAGTGATAATGGTGGTGAATTTCTCTCATTTCGATCTTTTTTTCATGATAATGGTGTTGTTTTTCAAACTTCTTATGTTTACACGCCCCAACAAAATGGGGTTGTAGAACGCAAACATTGTCATATTTTACAAGTAGCTCGCGCATTACTATTCTAAGCCCACCTACCTATCCAATTTTAGGGAGAATGCGCTCTCACTGCTACGCACATCATTAATCGTCTTCCCTCTCCTATTCTTTCTTTCCTTACCCCCTTTGAACGTCTTTACTCCAAACCTCCATCATTCTCTCATTTCCGTGTTTTTGGGTGTTTAGGGTATGCCACTAATGTTCATCCGTCTCACAAATTTGAAAATCGTTCTATCCCCGCTATTTTATCGGCTATCCCAATGGTCAAAAAGCTTTTAAATTATGTAATTTATCGACTAAATTTTTTTTTACTAGCCGGGATGTACGGTTTCATGAACACATCTTTCCTTATGCTTCGGTAAAAGCCAATCAAACTATGTGCCTCCCCTGCCTCCCGATCATGCCCCACATAATCTTTCTCTCCACCACTCCTACCTCCCTTCGGCTGTCACACCAACCACACCCCCATTGATACCTACCCAAGTCTCTCCTCCACCATCCCTATCCCCATCTCCCTGTCCACCTGTCCTCCACACATACACCCGCCGAACCAAATCGTCAGCTACCCCACTACCACCCTCTGCACCTCATCACTGTGAGACCATCATCTCTGATGATATGCCTTCACAACACACCACACCAAACACTACACCTCCCCATCTCACTTCCCCATCATCACACCAGCCACCTCCTTACCTTCCACCAAAACTCCTTTACTTCACTATTCTAGCCGCCATACCATTCCCTCGGCCAAGCTCCAAGATTATTTATGTTCTGTTGTTTCCTCAAACCAGTCGCTCTCCCCGTCACCAGATCCTCAAAAAGGTACACGATACCCACTGGTCAATTACATCTCCTATCATAGATATGCACTTGCTCATCTTGTTTTTGTTGCTTAGATTAGTAAGGTCTTGGAGCCCAATTCTTATTCTGAAGCTTCTACTCACCCATAATGGCAGGATGCTATGCATTCTGAATTAACGGCTCTCTGACAAAATGGCACGTGGTCACTCACTACCCTTCCACCAGGCAAAACTCTGATTGGTTGCTGTTGGGTTTACAAGGTCAAACACCACTCTGATGGCTCCATTGACCGATATAAAGCCCGCTTAGTTGCCAAGGGGTTCACCCAACTTGCAGGTGTTGACTACAATGGAACTTTTTCCCCAACTGCCAAAAATGTATCCGTTCGCTGCTTATTTGCTCTAGTTGCTGCTTGGGGTTGGTGTAACAACCCCACTTTTTTTTTCTCCTATTTGTTTATTTGTTAATCTTTCCCCCTATAAAAGGGTAGATGAAGCATGAGATTTTTTTTTTCTCTCGCCGAAATTTCTAACGAAATTTCGGCAGATTCTCCCCTATATCAGGAGATCCCAAGTTATCAATAACACAACTTGCATACAATTTGAATCACATCTCATCCACAATCACATCCATGTTTAATACAATCAACTGCATAATTCATTCCAGAATATGCTCAGGACCATATTTATTCCCAAACTCCATCTTACATCACACATATAAGATAAAAATTAAAAGAGCCAATTCGCACACGAAGATTTCACATATAGATACATATATACATATACATAGAACATAACACAGTTTAATATTCTAAGATAATCTAGTACTTTCTAATATCCCGAGCGTAGGTGGATACATTTAAAATTCCAGAACAAAATTTACAAAAATAGTATTCTATACAATTTACATGTTCTTCTACATAACAAAATTTCACCATAACTCCCTAAGTTCCTAACTTATACAAAAAGGAATTAAGGCTTAAAAATCTATTCCTGACGAGAATGGGAGGAACCTGCAAACTATAGATTTTCCATATAAGTAAAAACAATTAAGTAAATACTAGCAATTTACAGAAGAAATCTAAATAATATATCCATCAATCTACTTACATCATATGCTAAACACAACCATATACACCCTTTTAAGGTTATAAAAGAAGATTTATTTCCTTTGACTACTTCTCTCCCCCCTCTCCATATCGAAAAGACTATAGCCAACACTAATGACCTCCATTAGTGTCGTTAGTTGCCCGTCCTGTAAACAACTAATTAGTTTCATGAAAATGCCAACACGAACGTAACCGTTGGTGTCATTAACTATTTTTAAAACCAAAATAGTTAATCTTTGTTCAGTTATTACCTTACGAGGTTTTAGAGTATGCTGATGTCAAGGATTCTTGATATCATTAGCTTTCATCCCAGAAAGCTAATCAAGTCTATAAATTTTGCCGATATCGACGTCACATGCCGATATCATTAACTATTCCGAAATTGAATAGTTAATCATATTTATAAATTATGCCGATATCGACGTCACCCGCCGATATCATTAATTATTCTGAAACCGAATAGCTAATCAAGTCTATAAATTATGTTGATATCGATGTCACCCGCCGATATCATTAACTATTCTGAAACCGAATAGCTAATCAAGTCTATAATTTATGCTGATATCGACGTCACCCGCCGATATCATTAACTATTCTGAAATCGAATAGTTAATCATGTTTATAAATTATGCCGATATCAACGTCACCCGCCGATATCATTAACTATTCTGCAGCTGAATAGTTAATCAGGGTCTATATCTCACCACCAACGTGTAGGTAATGCCGATATCAACCAGCTTGTTTCTTCCTATACATATATATACATCTATTTTTCCATCCCCTAACCTTTCATTTACC